>VANL01001789.1:0-10617 GCA_006352455.1 Brachionus sp. 'Tiscar' | reverse complement strand
ACGTGTTAGATGCCTGGTAAAAAACCAAATTTACGATTTGTACCCCCGGGGTTGTTTGGGCGAGTTTACGGTAATTACCTGAAGTTTTTTGTTTATATTTTTGATATTTTAAAATAGAGCCAAATGGTCTTTTAATGACTTGGTTATAATTTTTTTTTCTTTTAAATTATAAAAAACCTTTTTTAAAAAATCTAACTTTTAAAAATATTTAAATAGAAAATTTAGTTTAAAAAAAAATCACTTTATAACTTTGGTCATTTAATCTTATTTTTTTAAGCATACACCCAAGGTTGATAGTCCGAACGCATACACAATTGGATCAGTTGGCTTTTGCGATCTAGATTGCGACTTTTTAGACTACACATATGTGCAGATAAACTCGAACGAGCTCGTACAACGAGTCAACCAGGAGATAATCGCGTTCAGTGAGGGTCTAAAGGCGGCCGAGTGTAATAAAATATCTCTTGAATTTTACACTAAAAAAAAACGAAACTGGCCACTTAATTTTCAATCAGAAAATATACCATGGGAAATTTGGACTATCAAAATTGAATTGATGCAACTGTCGAACGAAAATGAGCGTCAAGTATTGCGTGAAAAGCTTAGTGATTTACTAGGTGAAAAAGTCAGACAGATAATTGAAATAATGGACAAACCGGACTATACACCAAAAATTCAAAATCAAAGTCAACTCGACACAATATACGAATCAGACTTCAAAGACATTCAACCTTATTTATTTCGCATCTATTATTCTCTTGATGGAACGGTCAATCAAGTCTCAGTGGGCACAACTATGAAACGAATGCTTAAAGACGCCCTGTCTTTTGGCTGAATTTTGTTTTTAAATAAAAATTCTAATCTTATGTTGTTGCAGACGAGAAAACTTAAACCGTTCTACGATACTTTTATATTTTCTTGTATCAAGTTCTTTAACAGTAAAATTAACTTTGTAAATAAATATTTTAATTATTATTTTTTTTTTTTCAACACAAGATTAAAACCTAGCAAAAATTACCATTAGCCAGGTACTAAGCTAAATAAGACTTTAAATTAACTCTTCTCCAAAAATATTTTGAAAATTATTTTTGTTCAAATTTAAAAGAGATTTAGAATGAGTGAACAATTAGTTAAAAACATTATTGATTCACTGTGTTGGAATTGCACGAAGCGAATTTTGCATTTTCAATTATTTACCTTAACTGCATCTTGTCAAAGCACTAATTACAGCTGGATTCAGAAATACATTGAACAAAAAAAAATTATCGAATTAAAAAGTACTGAATTTAAAGGTTGTGGTGTTTGTTTTGGTCTTTTAGAAAAGTACAGTCATCAATCTTATTTAAAAGAAGTATTTTAGAGATTTTTTTTAATTTTAATTAAAAATATTATTTTCATTCAGCTTGCCGATCAAGTTAACAATTGGGGAATACAATTTAAAGATTTTCGGATTTCGTTGACAACTTCAAATGCAATTACTTTAAGAGAAGTATTTAACTTTTATAATAAAAAAAAATGGTTTTTTATTTTTGACTTTTTCAATGGCATTGTGAATTTTGGAACAAAAAACAAAATCAAAAATTTTAAATTGGAATAACTTTTTTAGTTTTATATTTTTCTGTCAGGAGCAGAAATTCTCTTTTTCACTGATCTCCATGACTTTTTTCATTTTTTAATAGGCACTCTTATCGACTAACTTACCGTATTCCCTCGTTCGATTATGCTGCACCACAAACTAAACTACCAGCTTTTGGACGGTGCGCCACACTTCATCTCACCCATGCTAAAACATTTTTTATTTGTTATTTTAATTTGCTTGTCTTGGCTTGTAGTTCATAATGATTGAAGCCAATAAGCTTTCGGTGACTTGTCTTGTCTTCTTCTGATCTTCCTACATTTACTTCTATCCATCGCTACAACATGCAGATTAACTCCTGATGTAATAGTTTGTCTGAACTGCCCGTAAGCATCTGGCTATTTGAAATTTCAGAATAGTTGTAAAAAATACTCACACCCAAAACGTGTAAAGCTTTTAAAAGCTTTTTTTTTCCTTATTCGCTCCTTATGGAGAATAGACTCATTACTTTTGACGCCTTCACCCTTGCTTCTCCCCATGGCATTCCCAGCTCTTTCGTAATTGTTGACCTCCATGTTTTGGCTGGTTGTCCTACCTAACCGGGTCCATTGAAGAGCTTTTTGGTATCCTTGTTTCTTTCATTATAAGCACATGTCCAAGCCATCGCAGTATTTATTCTTGATACACTGACTTTCTGTGAATTTGTTCTTGTGTATGGTTCTGCGTTTGACAATGTCTCAGGCCAGTGAACATTTAGAATCCTTCTCAGACATTCAGTGCGGAAAGTGTTTAGGCAATTTACGTCAGATTCAGATATTCCCAAACACTCGCAACCGTACAACAGTGTTGCTTTTAATATAATGTTGTACAGTTTGAGTTTTGTTTCCTTGCTGCCGATGCTTGATTTCAATGCTGGTCGTGAAAGGCTTCTATAAGCTATAGCAGTAGCTAATTCCTTTTAAGCTATTTATCTAGTTTAGCTTTAAAAATATTTTTTTCCAGAATAAACTATTTCTTCAGACAGGCTATTCTAAATTTTAACCACACGATTTGACATTTCTTTGTTCTCTAAGTATGCATTTCGCGTGTTTCCTCAAATTTTTTAGGAGAAAAGTTCATTCCATTAAAGTTTGATTCTTTCATCACCATTAATGATTTTATGGATCTGAATTAAATCACCCATCATTTTTCTTACTTTTAAGTCAATTAACTTTAAAAACTCAAGTCTTTTATCATACATGTGATCGGAATATCAATAATTTAAAATACTGTAAGCATTCACCCTTTTCAAAAGATGTTCCAACTGGAGAAAATCATAAAAGAGGAAGACTAAAATAGGCAGCAAAAGTAGTTTTGAAGCTTTGATATTTTTGTAAGGTTTGTACTTGGATGGTTTAATCTGGCAATATATTTTTTACAGAAAGTTTCAGTTCATTGCTCGGTATTTTTATTATTTATTCTAATTACTTAACAAATTATTTTAGGGTTCCAGAAATCCAAGACTTTAGTGCTATCTGAATTTCTATTTTTTGACTTAATATAATTTTAAAAAAGACTTCAATTTTATCTTTGAGTAATTGAATCTGAAAGACCTAAAACAAGTTTACGAATTTAACACTAGAAAGCTTGGCTGATTAATTACAAAAATTTCAAGAAATTAAATAAAATTCATTTAAAAGATAAAAAATAATTTTTTTTAATCTTTTGACTAATTTTTTAAAGCTTTATTTCTGTGAGATAATATTCAAGTTTAAATTTTTTTAAAAAGGGTTTAAAAAAACCCTTGGGCACTTAAGTTTTGATTTTGATGAATCTTATTTACTGAAAAAAAATGTATTTTAATAAAAAATACTGAAATTTTAAAAGTTAGTCATCTTTAAGAACCTTTTTTGATGTTTCACCTTTAGTTAAAACCATCAAATAAACATTATATTTAAATTGATGATTGCGATTATTTTTACAGCAGATTTTGAGAACACATCTACCGTTTCACTGACTTACATATGCATTACTTATTACTATGCTTTGAGATTTAGATAAATTGCCTTTTTTAAATAAAAAAAAATTAAAAAACATCTAACTGCGTTTTTTTTTTATATTTTATTTAAAAGAAATTTATTCAATTACTTCTGGAAAGTATACCATCAAGTGAAATTTCATTGACTTTATACAATCCGAAATGTCAGTCTGTCAAAGAAATGTGGAAAATTTTAACATTCCATCCCTTAGAGCTGGTCATGGGAAAACCATATTTCCATAATGTACTTTTTTGATATAAATTCCTAAGCTAATTTTTAACTTTATTTTTAAGAGTTTATTCGATGTAAAAACAAAATTTACTGTTGATGACTCCCATTTGGAAGCTGATTTAAGACTTTTGTAATAATTTTTTGATTTGAAAAATAATTAGCAATTTAAATTTAAAAAATAGAGATCATCGTCTTGTTCCTGTTATTGAGGGCAAGCAAAAAAAATTAACCAAAAAAGCCAGAGTAAATTAGAATAAAATTTACTTATTTTTTACTATATTTTAATTGACATTTCAGATTCAAAAAGAAATTCAAGAAGTTGGATTTACAAAGACCAATGTCGATCTTTTGATTAAAGAAAATAATCTGGATAAAATGAAAAAATTTTACTCCTTACCATTCAAACGATTGACTAGTGCATTTGAGCTTGATTGTGTACATGATCCAATTTTTTTAGCAGGTCGATATCTTAAATTTTCTCGTACCCTATCTCAGACTGCATGGATCATAGAAGGAGAACGTAAATTGACCACTTCAATTGAAGAGATAATGGGAAATTGTTTAAAAAAAGAACTTGGTTCAACAGAATTCATTTTTACTTCATCAGGCCGTGAGGACATAGATGTTAAGTGTCTAGGCAAAGGTCGGCCATTTACTCTCGAGTTTATGGAACCAAAAAAGACCATTTTCACTTCACAAGAGCTTAAAAATTTTCAAAAAGTTTTTTTTTTCAACAACTAAATTTTATATTTCTAAATTTTTGTCTTTAAGATCATCAATGAGTCTACCAACGAAATGGCTGTTAAAGACTTACAATATATAACTAGGTAAATAAATAAACAAAGTCTTTTTAAATCAAAAATTTTTTGATCTGGGCTAATTTATTATTAGTTTTAAATTTAAATTTCATTTTATCATCGAATGAATTAAATTTTAAATGCTTCATTGAAAAATGAAGCTAATTTGATAGAATTAATTTATTTAAATCTAGAAAAAAAACTGATAAAGTTTTTAAAACAAACAATGTCCCACCATTGCATTTTAATACAAAAAATTACTTCCTATTTGATAATAACTAAAATAAAATATATTTTTAAAAAAATACTGAAACAAAGTGCAACATACTTTGTTGCATCTTTTTTATCTAAAATAAAAAATTTATTTTCTTTTTTGTTAGGTAAAAAAGGTGCAAAAAATTTTGTTAAGTTTAATCAAGTTTAATCAGTTTTATAAATGATTCAAAATTGTCAAAGGAAAGCCTTTATGTTGTTATAAATCAATCAGGATTTTAAAGACAGTTATTTTTGTGCCATAAAATTTAACAAATTTGAAAATTATAGCTATTTAAATAATTTTCAATTAAAACCTTACTGATTATCATTCATGACAAAATTTAAATTAAATCAATCAATTTCTGGGGTAAAGAAATTTTTTAAATATGCACATATTTTTAAAGAGAACAAACGAGACTAATGAGAGAATCTCCTGAAAATAAGACCAAGTCTTACAGCGCTTTATGCTATTGCTATTCAAAATTAGATTCGGATGATATTCAAAAATTGAATTCATTAGAAAGAGTTGATTTATTGCAACAAACACCAATTAGAGTTTTGCATAGAAGAACTGTAATGACTAGGCCAAGATGCATTACTAATATTAGCGCTGATTTAATAGACGATCATCATTTTAGGATAAAAATGACAACTCAAGCCGGAACGTGAGTTATTTTAGCTAATTTATATCAAAAATAATTTAAATTAATCTTTTTAAAGCTATGTTAAAGAATTTGTTCATGGAGATTTGGGGCGAACAGAGCCAAGTTTGTGCACTATTTTGGGAAAAGAGTGTGATATACTCGAACTAGATGTTGAATCTGTTAATTGTGATTTTCCTCCCGAGATAAACTATGATGATTAATTAGTCTAGTTAATAAAAAATAAAAAAATTTCAAATTTCATTTTATTAGTTTTTTTTTAAATAAAAATATGAAGCCTTGTTGTCTAAATTTAATTGATAAATTCGATAATTTATTGATTGAGATGAATAAAAGAATAGATTTTTCGGCTGTTAATTGTAGCCAAAATTCATCTTATTTTATTACGAATAGAGAAAAGACAAACAATAATCAAATAAGTATTTTCTTTTAAATTTAAATATAAAGTAATCTAATTATTAGATATTTTATGTGATCTACTAAAACGAAAAAAAATTATTGAAAAAAGTTTAGCTAAATTAAGACCTACTAAAGAGCCGGTGCCTTGGTCAGGTATGAATAGAGTTTTTTTTTTAATTTTTTCTCAAAAATTGTCCAAAAAAATTTAGTTCAAGATGATGTTCCCTTTTGGCTGGTTATGATGATCAGTTTCGCAATGCTTATGATTCCAATAACAATAGCTATAATCAGCAAAAAAATCATAAAGATAAATTAATTTCAAATTTGTTTTATTTTTTTATTATAACTTAAAAAAATATTTATAAAAAAATAAAATTATTCTGCTATATCTGCGTGTTGGAATAACTCAAAAAATACGCTTGAATTTTATCATCCATTTCCAATCTAAGAGTATTGTTTTAAAATTAGACCATAGAATTTCCATCTCCTATTTTGTCCATAAGCTGTTTAATACCCGGAAGTGAAAACAAGGTTCCTATGAAAGGGATTCGCCGCAAAAAACTCACTATAACTGGCAAAAATCCACTAAAAACAAAATTTAAATCTAAATTTAAATTAAGTTTTTTCTTTTTGTTACCCAAACAAGTAAATAAATCCGTAAAGTTCAATTAAAATTCCAATTAGTGGCCATCCTATTAGAACAATGAAAACACCGCCAAAAAAGAACACGGATCCTTTTAGTTTTTGTGGTCCGAAAAAAAATTTAATTGTTCGTTCTAGACCTATGATTAGTGAGATGCCGGAAATGAACAAAATCTTTTTTTTTTTTATTTTAAAATTAAGTATGAAAAAAATCAAATTATTACGTTGCCAATAGCTAATAGACCCTTATCGAACAACAATAGCATACCAAGGGTCAAAAAAAACACTCCAAAACCTGATAATCCAATGCCGATTTCTAAATTTTATAATAGAGTTTAGGAAAATAAACTTTAATTGATCCAAACAAGCATACCTACTTTGTAAGTCTGTGAAAGCGATCATTTTAATTTTTGATTATTAAAAAGTTTTGGATATTTATTTTGTTACTCTTTTTAATAATGATGACGTTAATCGTATTTTTTTTTTAGTTTTGAAATTTTAATTTTAATGTATTGACATTTTTTTTAAAGAGTTGTGGTATGGGTTTTTATTGCAAATGCAAAAAAAAGCTAACTTTTTTCCTAGATATTTTGTTAATTCAATTTAAAAAAAAATATTTGTGTCACAGTGATCAAAATTCATTTAAAAGGTCAAAAAATTAATTCACTCTATCTGTTTTTTTTTTTTCATAACTCATAAATAAAAAACGAGTTAAAAATTTTTATTATAGTTTGCTATTAATCATTATAAAAGATTTTAGAAGATTTTATTTTAGAATTTTTAAAGCTAATACAATCTTGTTTTTATTCAATGTTTTTTATTATCAAGAAATTTGATCCTAATTTAAATATTTATTTTTCTAAAATAGATGTAATGATCCATTCTTGATATCTGAATCTTTCAAACCTTGGATTTGATTTATTGCTAATTATTTTTAAAAATTCAAAAATTTTAATAATATTTTTTTAAAGTTCGCTTTTTAGTTAAGAAAAAAGCCTATAGCAATGTGATTGTCGCGTTTAAATTTCACAGTAATCCATAAATTTTAAATTACTGAATAATAATGATGCCAAATTTCATAATTAACAAAATTTCCGACCGCTTCACTAAAAATCTTCAGCTTCTTAATGTTCACAAAAATTATTATTCTTTTATTAGAAAATTTGTTATCATATCATAAATATAGTTATGTTTTTAGCATGATACTATTCGCAACAATAAATCTATCACCAACTAAAACACTTTTTGGGTTCGACATAACTTTAAAACTTAAAATTTTGCTACATAATAATGGAAGCCCATATCTGATGATTTCTCTTTAACAATTAAAAATTTCCTTTTTGATTTAAAATTATTTTTTTTAAGTTTTTTTTATTTAATTAGATATTAAAGTAAAAAAAAGAAATCCGATTTGGATTTTTATAAGAAGGGACTTAAAATGCATTTAAGAATAATGACATTTAAATCCTTTCATTTTAAATAATAAAGATTTTGCACAAATAGCAATTTTTGATAGTTAATAGTTAATCTGTAATTTTAAATGATTTTTTAATTTTTTGTTCTATTCTATTTTAGTAAAATTAAAAAAAAACACGAAATAGGCAAATTTAAATTTAACATCAACTTTTGATGATCATTGCCAAAAATATTGCTTTAAAATGGTTTTAAATAAATAAAAGAATATTAAACTAATGTTAAAATAAATGTGCACAAAAGTTGTCTTTGGTTGTACATAGTTAGCTTAACTTGAAAATATTTCTCTGTATAGAATTTTATAATTGAAAAATACTTGAAAATCTTTTTTGTAGATAATTTTTGAGCAAATTTGATCATATTTTTCATTACAATTCTGTATTATATTCCACGACTTATTCACTTAAATAAGTTAGCAAGGATGAAAGCGGAAAAATAATTTTTATAAAAATTAATTAATTAATTTTTTTATTCAAATAGAAATAAGTGAATAATTTGCTTTCCAGTTGTGTGCAAGTTAAAGTTTAAATTAAGATTAACGAAAGAGGTGATTTTATATTTGTCCATTAAAGAATGAGAATATTTATAAGAAAAAAAATTAAACAATTTTGCTCTTATATTTCTAATAAATAAATTTTTAGATATTTTATTATTAATGTTTTTTCAAATTATTAGATAGATAAAAAGAAAATGCCTATCGATCAAATACCTGATCATTATTGAACAATTTTCTCATTTATAAAAAATTTTTTGTATACAAAATAATTAATATTTTTAACATTGATAATGCAATATAAGTAATAGCGTGTTTATTTTAAAATAAATAGTTTAGAACTAAAAAATAATGACAGGCACAGACAAATTCAATGCTGTCGGAAAGCTGGCCTTGTAACGCAAGTGTTCCTGGATCTTAAATTATTAAATAATCTTTTTCATTTTAACTTTATACTAGCTAATTAGCTTCAACCAAAATTAAATAAAATCTGATTACTATTTTTCCATGTTTTTGCTCAAATGATGTTAAAAACTAAAAAATGAAATGAGACGCTTTCGACAACCATGTCTAAGGAATGTTAAGCTTGATATTAATTGAATTTAGTAAATATTTAGAGGAAATTCATTTGGTTTCCTTTTTTAAATAAAAATATAAACACATATTTATTTTATATTAAATAGATTAAATAAGTCTGGTAAAATCCTTGGACTTTTTTTTAATCGAAAATTTTTAAGCAATTGTTTGGAATCTCATCTAAAATAATAATATTGTTAGTCTTCATTTATAATTATTTTTTATATATTTTTTTTTGATTATTAAGTTTAAGATCATGAATAAAAAAAATTTGAAATTATAAAATTTAGAAAATTCACAAGAACAAAAACGGAATTTTTGAATTTGTTTTTTTTTTTCACTAGTTGGAAGGCGAAATTTTTTCCAATTAAAAGAAAAAAAAATATTTTGTTTAGTTATTAAAAATGAAATCTATTTAATTAAAATGATCAGGATTTATATTTTCTATTTAATAAAAATTTTTCATGAAAAAATAATGTCTAAATTTTAAAAACAAAAATATTGTATTCATTTATAAGTAAAATCTGCAACTTTGCTATATGCAATAATAAATTCTTGTATCCTAACATTGATAATGAATTTAAATTCAATTTTCAAATTATCAAGGTTTCCATAGAGTGATTTTAATATCAGTAAAGTGGTTAATTGCAACACATAAGTAAAAAGCGTAAAATCTGATAACAGATTATGTGCAAGATATATTTTGGATATTAAGGGTTTATCGGTACTTAAAACTACACTTTTAATTTTTTATCTTAAGGTAATTTTGTGAATAATTTAAATTTTGCTGATTCATTTAATAATAATAAAAATTCTGTTTATATTTGATTTAAAAAGTTCTATTTTTTTTTATTCATAATATAAGTTTGATCAGCAAAAACTTAACAGATTTTTTAAAAACATATTTTTTTAATGCAAAAAAATTTTTTAAATTTAATTAATTAATTAAATTTAAATTTTTTAATTTAGGCTTAGAATTTAAAATTACATTTTAATAAAATTGGAAAAATGCAATGCAATGAAATCACGCATTTAAAATTTTGGAGTGAAAATAAAAAATTTTAAAATGATCAAAAATTTTACTTTTCCTATTTGAACCTGATATGCCGATTATATATTTTATTATATCATTGAAAATTTTACCCAAGATTTATAAAAAAATAATTTTAAACAAAGTAATTAAATAGCTTTTTATATGAATTTTAAAAAAGAAAAATTCTAAATGAAGATTGTAGGCATACAAACTATATTTTATATTTTTCAATTTGAATCAGTGCACCAACACCTTCAATTTCTTTAAAAGAAATTCATTCATTTATGGACATTAATTCAATAGAAGATTCTAATTTATCAATTAGTGATGCAATTTAATTGTAAATTATTTGATAAATATTTAATATAAAAATTGAATATTTTTATTGTTCGAATGTAATTTTATCTAATTATCTATAAATAAACAATTTATAATCTTATATATTTATTTAGAAAATTCAAT
>VANL01001788.1:0-10621 GCA_006352455.1 Brachionus sp. 'Tiscar' | reverse complement strand
AATAATATAAATACAATTTATTTTTATACCATTAAAATCGATAAATAAATTCAATTTAATAATGTTTTATTTTTTGACTTTTCATGACATTTTTTTGCAAAGATTGTAAACTGTATAAAAATTTGAAAGTTTTTTAAACTGCAAAATTCAAGTCTATCATAAAAACAAAATAACATGACGACTAGAATTACATAAGTAAAATTTATAGTCGGAAGCCTCTAGACAAAAGAAATAAAAATAGAGTAAGCTATTTCTAGCTTTGGTTGTTATAATTAATATCATTAAAAGTTGAAATAGTTTTAAATTTGTTCTGTGTAAAAGCTTTTAAAAGGAAAAATTTTTTAATTAACTTCGCATTAGGTTATGAAGGCTATTAAAACGTTTCGTTATTGTATAAAAATTAATTTAAATATTTTTAATTTTGACAAAATATTTTTATCTTTAGAAATTGATATAAAAAATTTTTTAGATTTTTTTAAATATTAATATTAATTAATATCAACTGATATAGGAAAGAAATTGTAAAGTTTGTTTCAGAGTTATTTTAGAGTCACAAGTCTCAAGTCAAGTCCATGTTCGGCAGTTTTTTTTTTTTAAAAAGTCCGAGCCAAAGACTTTGGTTTTTTTTTTAAGTGAAAGACCTTAAACAATTAACTGGTTACAACTATACATAGAAACTAAAAAAAAATTGTGATAAGCTTTAGCATTGAAAAATACATCTGGAAAAATAAATAAAATATTATAAAAAGTCCAAGTCAAATTCATAATCATGCTTAAAATATTTGAAAATATTATCAAATAAACTTTTTGACATGGTCTTTAGCAACTTTAGCCATCACAAGCTAGCCCAAACAACATCAGATGCTTCAGCGCTCAACAGCCCAAGTCCATCTCTGGACTTCACTGACTCAAAATTTTATCACATCTCAGCCAGGGAAGAACTTCTGTCGCAGATGCAACGCATTTTTTGGAGTAATTAATTTAACCCGAAAATTACGATATTTAATATAAAAATCAAATTTCAACATCTATGGATCCCAATTTTAAAGTTAGTTTTTTTCGATGAATTTCTTATAAAATTCATTTTTATTAACCTCTAGAATGATGGCCTGATATTTTACTTTTAATTGCAAATATTCTAATTTTTAATAAGAAATAAAAGTCTTAAAAATTCAACATGCTTAAAGCAATTTTAAATTAAACTTAAATTTTTACTTAATCATTAAAATCTAATTTATCAAATAAATATTAAAACTTTTTAGTAAACTTTAACAAAAAAAATTGTAAAAATTTTTTTATTTATTTTAACTCATAAAATATCTTAAGTCATATATGTAAGTTATTTATTTTTGAATGATGCATAAATTTGGCTAAATTCGGAATCTATTTTGCCAAACAATTCTGGAACTTGTTTTTGTCAATAATTGTCTTTATAAATGGCTTGTATCTCTGATTTTAAACTTTTCTTTCCAATATATAGATTTTCACTCTCCGAGGTATCATGCGGAGTTTTTAATACTTTTCCTAAAGCTATTTCTAAGCCGTGTTGGGCTCCGCTATCAAAAAATTAAAAATTTTTTTTTCCAATTTTAGTAGTAGTAGTATTTTAAGCATTTATCTCATTAAATATTTAAAAGTTTAAATCTTTTTGAAAAAAATTGCACTTTGCGGAAAAAATTGAAATAATTTAAATCAATTTTAGTAAGTTAAATTTGAATTATTTTCCTAATGAAATAATTTCTCATTTATTGGAAAAATTTTTAAAATAAAATTTATAAATAAATAATTCGTATAATACAAATTTTAGTTGTATAAAATCAAGATAATGTAGTGTCTTGACACCAGCAATTTTCAGAATTTTTGGAAGGATTTTGAAGGTGCACTTTTTTTTTGCAAAAACCATTTAATAAATTAATTGCTTTTTCTCTATTCCCTTTATCTGGTGTTAATTTATCCATTATGGTCGACATTGTCCTCTTAAAATATGTTTGAAAATAAATTTGGTTCTAAGCAAAAAAAACTTGAATACGTCACATGAAGTATTGAAAAACCGTGGAAAACTTGTGTCCAAAGCTAAGCCATTCTTTTTCTACAAGGACTTGGAAGTCGCGCATAGAGCGGTAATAGTGGTCCAAAAGAATCATTGAAAGTGAAGTAAGCTGCGGAGTGCGGTCCCATCCTTCACTGCAATGCACAAGCACCGTTTGGCCAGAATTGATGCGTTCACAAATTTTCACACATCCGTCCAGTATCAGCCTTAAATGCTCCGCCACCGTTGGTGCATTTTGGCGATCTTTTTCAAATAGTCCTCGTCGTTGACCTCTAAATTAATATTGGTTGAAAAAAATAAAGCTTTATTAAATGCACTAAAAGTCAAAATCAAACTTTGGTTTCGACCTTTGAAAGTACATAATTTTCGGAAACAAAAGGCTGTCATTTTAAAGCTTGAAACTTACCATTTCTTTTTATTGTATTTTTTTTTGAATTTGATACTAATTTTTTAAATTAGCAAAAAATATATTTTCAAAATAAAATTTACTGTTTCTACAAAATAGACAAAGTTATTCAAAATTTAATTAAATTAAATAAAATAAATGCCATTTATAATTAATTGTAATTTTTTCATTGTTACAATTAGCCTTTAGTTTAACATAGTTGCTTCTCGATAAATTGTTTTTTTTTATGGTGAATAATAGCCAAAAGTTTGTTTATCTTTATTTTTAATTTTTAAATTTAATTTAATTTTTGATTTAAAAAATAAAATAAAATTATTATTATAAATGACAAAGATTATGTTGTATTAAATTAGGAAAACTTTAAAAAAAAAATTAATATTAAGATATCTATTTTATTCAAAAATTAAAAAACAAAAAAAATGAAAATCTTATATAAAAAAATAAAAAATTTACTATAAACTAATTTTTTTGACAAATTCAGTGACCAACTCTTGCAAGACTTGGGCCCGTCTATTCGTAGTTTCAATAACCTCTTCATGAAACGGGTGGTTATCACTATCGTAATCAATTACAGCCTTATTTGTAATTAACGCAATGGCAAATACTTTCATGCCACAGTAGCTTGCTACCAGAGCTTCATTGGCCGTCGACATTCCTACAGCATCTACGCCCATTTGCAATTAGGCTCTAAGCTCAGTCACTGTCTCGTAACACGGACCGCCAAAAGACGAGTAAACTCCTTCTTTAAGCAGTATATTTTTACTTTTAGCAACAGTGTTAAATTCATCTCTAAGCTTTTTGGTGTAGATTTTATTAGTAGCTGGAAATCGTGGGCCAAATCTGTCGTCATTAAGGCCGACAAGAGGATTTTGCAGGGTCCATAGTAGAGCCACATGGTCTTTGATTACCATTATATCACCCACTTCATAAGACAAATTCAGGCCGCCTGCGGCACAGGTCAAAATTACTTTCTCAACGCCCATCAATTTGAAAACTTTCATCGGCATGGTACACAAGGCGTTTGAGTAGCCTTCATAAGAATGAAAGCGACCTTGCATACAAACTACGGCGACATTATCCAATAAGCCTGTGACTAAATTTCCCTTGTGGCCTACAATTGTGCTGCGTGGAAAGTCCGGTATTTGTTCGTATGGAAACACTTTGGCATTTTGCACTTTTTCAGCCAGGCCGCCTAAGCCACTGCCGCACACAATGCCAAATTTAGGTCTTATTTCCACACGGCTCAATAGCCAGTCTGCAATTGCTTTCACCCGTTCATAAGTAAACTCACTATTTGTCACAGAATTTAAATTTACATGATTCGAGTACAAGCCATTCATTTTAATTTAATTTAAAAAATTAAAAAAAATTATTTTTATTTTTGATATTAACTTTTAACTTTTATTTTTTTTAAAGTATTTAAATTTTTGTAGAATATTCTCTACTTAAAATTAAAAACATGTTTTTGAGTTTTCTCAATTATAGACTGTAGACTAAAATATAAAATTTTATCATTTTTTTTTATTTTATCTTTAAAATTTATTGATGGCATAAATAGTTTTTGGAATGCTTAATTTTTATTTGTGGACACGCAATTTTTTTCATAATTTTTTTTATAAAGCCAATTATTTTTCAATATAGTTTTATCATTTTATATTCTTTTTTTTTTGGGATTTTAAACACGCCTAATTGTCTATATCAAAATTCAAATCGATTAGATAAATTAAACATCTAGTGTAAGTGGTTCATTCATTTAAATTTATTTAAACACAATTAAAATTAAAACATTTTTAAGTAATGGATAAATTTTTTTTTTGTAAAATTAAATTTATTTTCAAACATTAAAATAGGGTTATCTTAATAATATTTAAGTTAATCAATTAATTGTAGATAATAAATTTTAAATATATTGGTCTCGACGTTTCGAACAACTGTTTTTTTATCAATAAAATCTAATTTTAATAAAATTTATTCTAACAACTTGAATTTATCATTTATTTACTCAATTTGTAAATTAATAACAGCTTTTTATATTTCATTATTTTCAAATATTTATAAAGCCTTATCTGTACTAAATATCTTTAAAATTTTTTAATGTAAAGAAAAATAAAGTTAATTGGTAATTTTATCAAATTATTTGGTTAATATTCTGGACTTTTAGTGACGTTAAAAACAAATGTTTAAGGTTTAGAATTGAAGCTTTAAAATAATGATTTCTTAATTAATAAACTGAGAAAAATTGGACAAAGCAAAAAAAATTAAAGGGGCCTTGTCTGTTATGTGACGTGTGACCAGTGATTTATAGTTGGTTCTTTGAAAAGGTTAGAAAATGGGTCCGAATCTGAGTCTAAAATTGGTCATTATGTTTAAACAAATTTGTTTTAAAACAACGGCTCTTTACTCGCGTATATAAAGCTCTACTTCCTGTATCTTATAAAATAATAAAATCTTTAAAAATTTCATAATTCTTTTTTTTAACAGATATTTTGATTTTAAATTTTAAAAATAATTTTATAATATAGATGAAAATGAATAAATAATTTCTATATTATTTTATCTTTATTTTTATCTTATTTACTAAATTAAAATTGTAATTCAGTCATATGACTGAAGAAAGCCTTTTTGTAGAAACATTTTGTCAATAATCCAATATTGTTAAATTATATATTTTTTTTAATAAATAATTAATTAGTTATTAAAAATTGCTTAAAAATAAAAAATGAAAATTTTTCTCAAAAGAAGTAGTAAATAATTAAATCTTGTCTTTGTTTCAGTAAACTTTTACAGATCTTGTCTGATTTTTTTAGAATTATATAAATTTAAACAAATGTTAAACTAGATTTGCAATTTGATTACATAAGATTTAAAGTATTTTTAAAGCATGATAAATCACTAAGAGACTAAGTGAATAAACTTTTTGTAAAAAGATAAATTGTAAAATGAAATCATCAGTAACCGACATTGAATACTTGTCCAAGACGCGCCAGACCTACTCGGACGAATTGTCGTTCGCTGGCCGCGGTCTAAAACTAAACACACGTCAAGACGTGGCTGAACTCGTGTCTCAAATACAGCAGTGTAAGTCGATGAAAGTGTTACGTCTGGAAGGCAACACGATATCACCCGAAGCCGCCGACGAGCTCTCCAAGTCGCTCGAGAAACATCCCGAACTCGAACGCTTTATCGTCAACGACATATTCACCGGCCGGCTCAAAGATCAGATTCCGCCGGCTCTCAAATGTTTGTGCGGCGCTCTGAACAAATCAGGCGCTCATCTGGTCGAAATAAACATGTCGGACAACGCGTACGGGCCCATCGGTCTCGACGCCTTAGTCGACTTTCTCGCCACCGATACCTGTTTTTCTTTGCGCGAAATCCGCATGCACAACAACGGCCTCGGCCCCCAGGGCTCGCAGAAATTCGCCACCGCTCTCGACAAATGCTTGGCAAACTCCCAAGGCCGCTTCAAACTAAAAGTTTTCGTGTGCGGACGAAATCGGCTAGAGCGCGAAGGCGCCCGATCTATTGGAGCCGTTCTCGCCAAAATTGCCACTCTGGAAGAAATACAAATGCCCCAGAACGGAATAAGATCGAATGGTATCGAGTTTTTGGCACAGGCATGCACCAGCAATCCTCAGCTCAGAATTATAAATTTTAATGACAACACATTTTTAAAATCTGGCGCCGAGTGGATGTCCAAAGCCATAGTAAATCTGAAAAACTTGGAATACCTGAATCTGGGCGATTGTTTGCTTAGATCCAAAGGTGCTCTATTAATTACTCGAGCTGTCGCTAACATTGATAAACTAAAAGAACTCAATTTGTCTTTTAATGAGGTCAATTTGCAGACAGGTCTTGAGATCTGTGATATTTTGAGAAAAAGAGCTTCTAAAACGCTTGAATTGATCGATTTGAATGGAAATCGTTTTGGTGAAGAGGGTAAGCTCGAGGTTCAGGG
This sequence comes from Brachionus sp. 'Tiscar', assembly GCA_006352455.1. Classification (NCBI taxonomy): domain Eukaryota; kingdom Metazoa; phylum Rotifera; class Eurotatoria; order Ploima; family Brachionidae; genus Brachionus; species Brachionus sp. 'Tiscar'. Next base: position 4,207 of record VANL01001788.1, on the reverse strand, counting down.
TGTTTTGCAGGAGTACAAGCAATCTCTGGCAAGTATGAGTGAAGATGAGGGAAGTGAAGAGGAGGGAGAAGAGGAACAAGACGAAGATGAAGAAGAGGACGAGGAAACTGAAGAGGAATCAGGCAGCGAGATTGTTGTCGAAGATGACTACGAAGACTATGATCAAGTTGAATACGAAGAATACCAAGCTAATGAGTTGCAGCAAAAAGTTCAGACAATTAATTTAGCACCACAACAGTCGTTGTTTACTAAATTTACACCTACACAACCAAATCTGTTCACTTCACTTGTCAAAAACAATCAATTGGTCACCAATGTAAAACAATTTGATAATTTTGTTCTTAATCCATGCATGGCCAATCTGGATCAGATTGATCAATCAGTTATTGAGTCTGTAGTTAAGGTATTTCTAAATTAGATTTTAAACATTAATTTAATAAAATTTTGTTTATTTTTAAAAGAGTTCCAAGTTTGATGGCTTTTTTTTTATGAGGTTTGTGACTGGTTGTTTGGCTGATTTGTACGAGACAAATAATCAGGCTACTGGTAATAAAGTGCTGGATGTGGCAAGTAAGAGATAAAGTGTTTTAAATAAAAAAAAATAAATGAAACTGATTTTTTGTTAATTTAGATAAGTTTGTTAAGTTTTATTTGTTGAGTGAAAAAGGAAAAAATTTTGCCGATGAAATATTGACCGAGTTTGGTATAATTAAGAGTGAGGATAAAAAGTTTGTGCCAAGCGAGATAAACAGTAAAGTGGGAATTTTTATTAAAGTTTTGTTCAATCAAGATTACATTGAACAAGTGCGCGTGCAGATCTTGAACTATATTAATTTTCGAATTAGACAAGAAAATGGAAAATTTAACAGAAAAAATTGCCAAATTTTAGCACAGTGTTTGGCAAGAAATTAATTTTTTTGCATTTAATTATTTTGGAACTATCATTTAATGTATAAAAATGAAAAAATAAATCGAATAAATAAAGTTTATTTAAAAAAAAAAGATTTTTTTATTCAAGCAACAAAACCAAATCAAAACATTTTGAGAATTTGGCGAGAAAAATGTGTTAATCTTGGCCAAAAAAATGTAGCATTATCAGACAAACAAATTTTTATGTCTTGATTTTATTGTTTGGTTGAAAAAAACAAACAAATAAATTACCAAGTAATAGTAGAGGAAATTTATTATTTAATAGAAATTGTCATTTAAAAAAAAAAAACTAATAAAGAAATCTAATAAATTAGATGAAATTTTTTATATTCCATTTTTAAATTCCGAATTTTAATTGTTTTATCTGTTGATTAACTGGCTAAATAGCTATTACTTAAAGCTGCAAGTGTTCAAATTAATCATATATACGACAGGATCCTTTACCTTTACTCCTAATGCCTTTACTCCAGTTGGTACTACAAATCTTGGGTAGTATTTTTCTTTTTTAAAAATATTTTAATTAAAGCCTTTATTTCCGTTAATAAACAATCGGTTGTTCAATATAATCCTTACTTAATCATCAAAAAAAACTGTAATGTAAAAACTTAATTTTTCAAAGATTTTTCTACAGTAAAATAATTTTATAAGAAAAAATATTTATTTAATTGATATTTTTGTCCTCCATAAATTTTTAAAAAAGTTAATTCCTCGGCATCTTTATCTGTGAGCAATCATTTAGGACGTAAACCTTCTGCTGGAGATAATTTCATAGAATTTTCATCGTTGTCAATTAATAATGTCTCTTCTGGTAGATCATCATTGTTAAACGTTTGTTGATCGGATTTATTAGCTATTTGAATGGCTGGTGGGTTTGTGTTTGCAGATTTTGACACTTGAAAGTTTGCATCTGCATCATCCACTATAAAAGCTCTTTCTTCTTCTCTTAAGCTATATGTATCAAAAAAGTCCTGCGAAAACTTGATGTTTTTTTCTTTAAAAAGATCTGTCCCTACTAAAAATTTCATTGCAGCTAAAATCTTAGCTGGCCTTATTTTGTCGAAATAGTAAGGATTCGGGTAATCAATTCGACGCATAAATTTTAATTGAATAGTTACACTTTGATCAAATTGCCTCGGCAGAATATTGGTCAATGTTTGCTCGGGATCAATCAGTATATTCACCACATTACCAATAAGTCTCTTTTTTTGTCCCAATTGCACAATTCTTTATCCTAAAAATGAGTAAATGGGATTCTAGGCGAGCAGAGTCTTTCTTCAAAGTCATTTAGCTCAACAAGAGAATGATCAATGCCTGGAAAATGAAGTCCTTTTGAAAGGGCTAGAGTTGAAACATTTTTAATTTTTGCATATTTATTACAGGTCAAACATATCCAAAGAGGTTCATTAGTATTTAGAAATTTTAGGTTGTATATTTTCTGATTGACAAATTCATTATTTTGATCACAAATGAATGAAACACAAGTCCGACGAAAATATACTCACTTTATTCTAATCATCTTTTGATATTTTGATAAATTGGATTAAAAGCTAGCCCAATGGGGGATTTATGACAAAAAAAATTCCAATTTGCTCATAAAAAGCATATTTTAATTGTAAAAAGTGCAAATAAAACTTTTTAAAAAATTGAATCAATCATCACATAACTAACAATGAAAAATTTTTGAATTTCTTTTATTTTTAAAAATTTTTTAGCACAATTTTTAAGCTTTCAACTTTATTTTTTTTAAAATATTGAATTGGTAAAATAAGACAAGAAACCTTCATTGCTACCGATAACCAGACCCCCCATAATCATCCTGTTTTAAATATAATTAATGAATGGACAACTTTTCAAAATGAAATTATCATAGCTCCTATAACTAAACAAATCGAGATGTAGAAATCGAATGTTCAAATCAAAATGTCAAAGAAGACAAAATGGTACAAACAAATTCGAATGTTTTATCTCAATTTCGTATAGCTCTCATAAGCGTTGTATTGTATGTTTCAAAAGCAATTCATAATAAAAACTTTTTGTTGTCCCACCCGAAACGAGAGTACAAGCAATGATTTATAAGAATATTTTTATACCTTAACGAGATGCACAAAGAATCTATAAAAAATATTATTGAAAATTTAATTGAGGCTTCTAAAAGAAAAAGTTTGTTTGATGAATTTGGTAACTTGAATTCAATTGATGATGATAAATGCAAAGAAACCACTGGATTTTTCAAAAAAGATTTTGAAATGATAAACGAACATCTTTGTGAAATGAAAATTTCTACAATACGAAAAAAATCTAGCAATTTACTAAAGCTCTAGCAATTCACTTATTTTGGCTTAAGATTGCAGATAGGAAATAATTTTTAATTTATTTGTTTTGTAATTATTAATCTAAATCTTGAATTATAAGGAACCTTTATATATTGCCAAAAAAGTAGCAACAACTTTTTCAGCGAAAATCCTATTCGTGTCAAAAAACCTCAAAAATCGTCAAACCCTTCATATTTTGGACTAAAAATGGGTTTATTTTAAATGCCTATGGACCATTTCCTGCTACTTTAAACGATGCAAAAATTGTTTAGGAGTTCTTTGAAATCGATGGAGAATTAGATATTATTTTAAAAGATGGTGATATTTTTTTAGTGGATAGAGGATTGAGGGATGCAGCTACCTTTTTGAAAAAGAAGAATTTTATCGTTAAAATGCCGGAATTTTAATTAAATCACAACAGACACTAACTTGTCAACAGGCCAATAATTCACGAATCGTAACAAAATGTCGATGGGTTATTGAAGCAGTAAATTGAAGCTTAAAAGAATCATTTCGTTCAGTATCACATGTTCTCAACACTATGTTGAAGGACATAATGATTGATTTTAAAATAGCCTGTTCATTTATCAATTGTTTTCGCGCTCGACTCATTTCAAACCAAGAAAACGGTGTTGCAATTGCTTGATGTATGAAGTTGAAATATCATAATGAAAATGCACTTGAAAAAATATTAAATAACGACTGTGATGTCGTGTGACATCACACATTTGAAACTAAAAAAAATATTATAAAGAAAAATTTTATTTTGTTTAATCTATGACTCTTTTGTTTCTTCTTCTTCTCCTATCTTCTACTCCCAGTGGAGCACAAGGCGTCCACACGTCCCCTCAATTCTACCCTATCCTTTGCGACAATTTCTGCTTGTCCCCATATGAGTTTCATCTCTCTCAGATCTCTTTCAACTGTTCTCCTCCAGGTCAACTTTGGTCTTCCAGCATTTCTCT
>VANL01001787.1:0-10634 GCA_006352455.1 Brachionus sp. 'Tiscar' | reverse complement strand
TAGTTCAATTTATAAAGATTTTTTAAAGAATCTTTAAAGATACTACAAAAAATCTCTAAAAAATGGTTGACTGGGTAAACTTATATTATTATTCCTATTATAAATATAAAAATTATTTTTTTGAATTATGCATTTGGTGCAGGATCACAAATTAAACCGAAAAAAAAAATTAGAATGAATATTTTTATTTTACTAAAAAAAACTAAAATACTAAAATTTGATTTTTGACGTGGCATTATTTTTTAGAAAAATTTAAAATTTACCTGAAAAATATGAAAACTATTTTAGAAATTAAATTTTTATTATGTGTTCAAATCAATTTTAAATTTTTTCAAAAAATGTTAATGCTGCAAGAACATTGATGCAACCACATATTTATGACAGAAACTCTATTGTTAAATTAAAAAACTTTACTTTTAACGTGTTATAAGACTCGAAATACAACTTTTACGCATGCAGTGTAATTCAAGAATGTTTTAGCATAGGCGAGATGGTATTTATTGCCTGCGCCAAAGTTGTATTTCAGGTTCTGAGGCTGCAATATCGAACGAGGGAATACGGTTTTTAAAATTTTTGATTTTTTTTAATTTAAAAAATTTCAAATTTTAGTTCCGCATTAAAAATTAAGATTTTAATTTTTTAATTATTAAAAAAAAATAGAGTCACTGCACATCTTTAGTCATTTACGGTTAAATGGGTTTATGGTGTAGTATTCGGAGTAATTTAGTGATTTTTTGACTAAAAGAGCATATCCTAAAATTCTTAAAATATTCTCATATATACTTGAACATGTGCTGAATTGAATAGTTGAAATAGTTTATACCTTAATTTATACTAAGTACTTTTAAATCATTCGATTCTTCACTTCGAGTTCTTCATATTAACATATTTTTTAGCAAATAACTTTTAAAATGAAGGAGATAAAGCAGTTTAGGCCACCCTATTAACACATAACCCGTTTAGGCTTCGTTACCATAATTTTTTTTTAATTTTTTTCTTTAAGAAACATATAAAAACAAAAATAAAATATTTTTAAAAGCTCTTTCAAAGACTGATTAAATAATCAAAATAAAGAAAAAAATAAAATTCAAATAGTTTTGATTTAGCGATATTTTTTGACAAAAATAAAGCACATAATAAAATGGAAAAATGAGATTACTAATCTTATTATGTTGCCTACTAGAGTAGGCAACATTTTGTATTTTCGCTATTTATTGAGGCAATTAATTTTATTTTAAAAATACTTAAAAACTTAAAGTTTGACTCAAGTAAAAAAATAAGAAAAAGTGTTGACCAAGAATAGCCAATTTTGAAAATAAAATCAAATATCTTAGTTTTAAAAATTTTTTTCAAAAATTAGTCTTGAATTGTATTTTTGACTTAAATATTTAATTTAATTTATTTACTATTAGAAAACAAATTTCAGATTTTATTAAATGGTATGCTTTTTTATAAAATAAAAATTTCAGGTAAAATTGATCCAAGTAGCATAAAAGGTTTTAAATGCGACCCAAAATTGCTAAGCACTTAATATTCATTTCAATATTTATTTTTCTGCTTGGAATTTTTAATGAATGGATAAATTTAAAAAAATATAGCAACCAATTTTTGTCATATAAAATTATTAGCCACAATAAAACATATGAACACGACAATATATCAACAATTTTAGTAAGTAAACGAATAGATTCTTGTCTGAACGATGTTAGAGCAAAAAATAATCTGGCTTTTGTCACATTGGCTATAGCCGATCATTCTGATTACATCAAATCAGCTGCCAAATTAATTAAAACTGTTCTAAACAACACTCATGGAGTCAATTATGACAAAGTTATTCTAGAAATTAAAGAAAAGCCCTTAACTAACGATGACAGAGAAATGTTGCTCAGATCTGGATGGGATTTAATATGCACGGTTAGCCGCATAGGCCCCATTAAAAATACAGGACCGATTAAAACTTACAAAGAATTATTCACCAAATTAATTATTTTTAATATGAGTCAATATGACGGTATTGTTACGATGGATGCTGATACAATTGTTATTGGAAATATTACAGAGTTGTTTTATTTATATAAAAAAATAGATTTTGGCAATTATTTTATTGCGGCCGGGCCTGACATTGATTTTCAAACTCGGTATAACGTAATTATGCGATTCAATGCCGGTGTTTTTGTGGTAAGACCGAATGAAAGCGAATTCAAACGCTTGATGATGCTTAAAACGTTGAAAAGTAATCATTTAGATCCATATTTTGCCGAGCAAACATTTTTAAATCATTGGTATGCAAATAAATGGCACAATTTTGGCTACAAATACAATTGTATTGTTTGGCATTTGAAGTATTATGGATATAATGTGTCTCGAATACCGGCAGATGTACATGTTATTCATTTTACTAATTTAAAACCGTGGGCATGCAATCGTGAAGCTGAAGCTATTTGTAATTTATGGAAAGATATTTCAGTTTAACTCATTGTTAATTAGTTTTTTTGTTTTTATTTAAATTGATGAAAGTTTATTTTTGTTTAAAATTTTAAAAAATAATTTAAAAATGTTTGAAAATATTTCATGTATTCTAATTTAATTTAATCAGATAATTGATAACTTTAAAAAAAAAAAAAAAAAAAATTTGTTGATTAAATTCTGTTGCCAGAAAAAACATTTTCTTAATAATTTTTTTTGCTTTTATTAAATTTTCAAATATCTACTAGTTCTCACCCAAGCGATAATTTTATAATTTACAAATTTTACAAAAAAAAAAGCTGCTAATAACTGAAATCCTTAAGCTTTCCTGCATTAATTTGAATGATTGATATTAATTTCATAAATAAACCTTTTTCTAAAAATTATCATAAAGTATTCATTTAAATTTAATTCTCTAAAAAATTAAATATAATTTGCTATGCTTTTATTATTATTTTTAAAGTTTGGAAAAAAAATTTTTCGATTTTTTATTTCAAGTTAATTTGTCTTTTTTATTTACTTTTTTCATACATAGCCTAGAAAAATATCTGAATTGACAATAGATCTACCTAATCAACGCACTCATTAAAACTCCCAAACAAACTACCTTATTATCACCCTCAAAAAACTTTTTAAAGTCCAATTAAATTTTTTTTGAAACCTAAAAAAATCAACATAATTTTGCAGTTTTTAAAAATCTTAAAAAATACAATTTAGAATGGTAGAGTTGTATTCAACGAATAAGAAAGATTTTCTAATGGAACCTAAAATTTCAAAACAATCTAAAACAATTGCTAAAAAAGAATCACCTAGAACCATGAGTATATGAATTTGACAACGAAGATGAATATCATGGAACCTTTAATTTGAATAGTCGCTTAAGATATTTTAGCTGGAAATATTATTTAAAATATAAGATTTGTAGTCATTAGAATTTGTCAACCTCCCTAAAAAAGGTAACCCTAGAAATTCTACAAAAGCTTTTGAATATTAAAAACAATAAAAAAAAACTAACTTTTTCGAGTTGACTTTATTTTTTATTTAATAAATTTTTTTTAAAGATATATTTAATTTTTATTACATCTTAAAAAAGTCTTAATAAAAAATAATAAAAAATATTTTAAAGGATATGTTTATTAGTTTTTGAGGGTGATAATAAGGTAGTTTGTTTGGAAGTTTTAATGAGTGTGTCTTTTGAGTCTAACAATTATCCCAATAGGCAATAACTTTTTTCCCCCTAATAAAAATTTATTGGCAATGCCTTGCTTGGTTGCATTAGAGACTTAGTCTTTTCCTCTCTTTAAAAAAACCTTATTAAATTCAATTCTAAATCTCAATTAAATCGGTTTTTTAGAAAAATTTTTAAAATTTTACAAGAATGATGTCGCACCAGAACTTGAATTTTGGTTAATAAACTTAAGTGAATGGTTCAAAAGCGTTTCTTAGCTTGTGATTCAGCTTAATCGAACCAAGTTTTACTTTTATCAAAAATTAATTTTATTTTATCTGTATAGTTGAATGTGAGACAATTTTCAACTTAAAGATTACAATATTTTTTGATGAGTCTTTACTAAGGAATCATTTGGAAAAGAATGAGGTGGTAAAATTTTTACTAGAAATACCAATGCAAAAACGAGATTTCTTTAAAAACTAATATTTAGATGATTTATTATCAGTCTTTTTAATCTTTAGATTTGGAAACAAAAAAAAAAGCTTAATTCTATGATAGTTTAATATTCTAAAAATAATTTTAAATAGAAAATTTCTTTTCTAAATTGGGCTTAAAACGAAAAAGTGTTTAAAACTAAAATTGATAATTATGAAAACTTTTTATTTAATTTTATTAACCATAAATACAAAAAGATAAAAATCACCATAAAAATTTTTTTTTGAAGAGCATTTAATTTGAATTAAATTTGAGATTATTCTAATTATTTCCATTAAAAGGGTATCCATATTTTACATTAAGCATGCGGCACTAATCATTTTACCGAAAAAAAACGCTCATTTGCGTCTATTTTGTTCAAATTTCTGCAATTTAGATGTAATCAATCTGACATTACCACAGGGATCATGTTTGCAATTTTGTTTAATATCTTTTTTAGTTCTTTGTTTTCCGCCTTGGCCGCCTACAAAATACTTTTCGTTGTCCAAGAAATACTCGTCATATTCGCTCAAGTAGTCGTTGTTGTACACTTGCTTATTGCTTTGTTGTCTCACTACTGGTTGTATTACTAATACATCGGCTTTTTGTTCGGACATTTTTTTCTAATTTTTAGAATCTAAATTTTTAACATTAAATTTAGAAAATAAGAAATTATTTATACCCATTTTTTTCTACATAATTTTTTTTTCAAATTAAGCCTATTGATTTATTTTGTAAAACGCAGTTTCATATTAAGAAAAAAAGTTGGTCCTTGAAGATTAGATAGTCGATATTCTAGGGTTGTACATGAGTCATTTAAACAGAGAGAAATATAGTAAACGATATATGTTAATTTTTTTTTCTCAAACTACGCTTCTGAATAAGCTGAAGTAGTATTGGAGCTTAAGCCGAAAACATTCATAAATAAATCGATTTTTGCGTTTTTCAATTTAAAACTTAAAATTTTCATATCTTATTAATGCTTATAATAAATTATTCTTAGTTCTTGCTTAAAATTTAGTCTTTTTTTTTTTAAATAAAAATGACAATTTGTTCTATTTAAATAGCAAAAAATATGCATAAACTTTTAAAAATATAAAATGCGAAATTTAAACTCAAGTGTCTGAATAATTATGTAATCTTGAAATTTAAATTTAATTTTATCTATCTTGTTTAGAGCTATATTTTTAAAATTTTTTTTAGATAATAAAATTTGGATAAAATTTATTCACTTTTTTGCCAATCCATAAATTCTCTTCTTTTTTTACTTGTACACCCAGTGGAGCATAAAGTGTACCAAAATGCAACAGCACTAATCCTAGTTAGCTCCTTTAATCTTGAGTCTAATAACTTCCAAGAGCTAGTCCTTAATTAATTATCTTAGCTTTAAAGATGTTTAGACTAGTTTCACTGACAATTTCATCCGGCAATTTTTTCCAGACACTAACAACTCTGTTTGAAAAATAATTAAATCTCTGACTACAATCTTTACATACTCTTTCTCAAACCAAGTTTTTGGAGTTTGTATCTTAATGTTTATTTCAAAGCTAAAGAATTTCTTTACATTTGTGTCTTGATGATTTATTTTTTAAAAAATTAAAATTATCTAAATTAAAAAATAGTTTAAAAAAGTTCTCAAACATACTTTTTTATATACATTTTATTTTTATTAATTTTAATTTATTAAAAAAGAAAAAAATTTTGTTCAATCTGTACTTGAATTTAACAAACCTATAAAAATCTGTAAAAAAAAGTCCCAGTAAGTCTGATTGAAGGGTAATTCGACAATTTATTTTCCTATTCATGAAAAAATTAATTTGCCTTTGAATGAATCTTTCTATATTAATGGATTTTTTTATCTGTTTTTTTATAATTACCAAATAAAATTTTAAATAATATTAAAGCTTAAGCTCTAAGAAAATTTAGAAGCAGCTTGATCGATCTCTTACATGAAGAATATCAATGCTCTTAAGAAAGTGAACAAAAGTCACCAAAGTCTTTTTTGAAGTCTTTCAAGCTAGAACTGCTTACGGTATTTTCTTTTAGATATAATATTGAATAAAAATTAACTCAAGTTTTTTTTTTATATATTTAGAAACAAAAAATTTATTTTAATATCATATGATTGAATGAGGACAAATATATTGGTGTAGACAATGTGCATGCTATTGTACTAAAAAGAAGCCACGCTAACGTCGCTTACCTCAATAGGCTGAAAAATCATAGAAAGTTTCGTGCGAGAGGTACTGATCAATTTATTACACTAAAAAATTGTTTAATTTACATCAGTCCGGATTTGTTTTACATCTAAAATATGCTTGAGATTGGAGACTTAATCACTGGTCCTGTGTACTTGATCTTTGACAAAGAGCCTCACAAAAAGCTATTGAGAAAATTAAGGAATTGTGGTCTTGTAATTGGTGCAAACAGTGAGATACTTAAGTTATGAGGAACGTTTAGACATTATTGAAAGAAAGGATTGTGAGAGGCGAGCTGCAGTATGCAGTACGGTTTGGCAAAAACTTAAAAAGCTAGCTCGGGTGCCTTTGGACAGTTGAGACAGATCAAACTTATATAAAACATCTTTTTTGAATCAAATTTGCAATCCATTAAGGTCCTTGTTTCTTCAATATACGGAACCATTTATAACTAAATCTTAAACATTTTTCAAAACTGTTTTTTTTTCAATTTCCTAAAATAATTTTAAATATATAAAAACTAATAAACTAATGATTAATTCATCTCTAAATACTTATAAAATAAAATTAATTAATTGAAAAATTTTGAAGCCTGTATTTTCCTCAATTGTCTGAGGTATTAAGTATTCTTATCAAAACTGCTAAAATTGGTCTGATACAGTAAATTAATTTGTCTATTAATTTGTTTTGAAAAATTGGTTTTAAAAAATTTTTAATTAATTATTAAATGTAAAAAAATGCTTTTTGATTAAATAAAAAAAATAATTTTATAAACAATTTTATTTTTTTAATCAAATAAATAAGACTCTTATTTAAAGGATACTTAAATTTTTGCTCAGAAATGATTTAGAAATCTAAAAATGAAGAGAATAGATCTTTAAATAATTTTAGTTTCTTTTAGTGTTCTAGATTAGAATCTATTCATCTTGGGACAACATTTAGCAAAGGAGAAAAAAATAAAAATTTCAGTTTTCATCAGTTTATTTTCTGACCAAAAAAATGAAGATTTAACTTTGTTCACATTTGTAAAAATATCCGTTTTTTCAAGAACTTAAAAAATTTAATTTACTTAAATGCTCTGTTTTAGAAAAAAAATTCTCTAAACTTTTCACCAAATTCTTTTTATGTCGTATTTATAATTAAAGTACATTTATAAACAAACTAACAGACATCTTGGTTAAGCGAATGCTCTACTGCTAAATGCATATTTTCACTTGTTTATTTATTTATTTAAAATAATTAGTAAAGAACTTGTGGGTTAAGACCTAAAATTTTATAAAAGATGCATGCAACTGAATAGACGTTTCGCATGCAAAAATTTTATTACTAAAAGAGCGACGAGATGCATTTAAAACTCCTTTATTAAACTTCGGATTATAACCCACACTTTCTTTAAATAAAACATTATTTAGATGAAGAAATCTGTTTAATTAAAAAGGAATTTTATTTTAGAAAATAAATAAAACAGATTTGTTAAATTTAAAAATTACTTTTCTTTTATAAATTTTAAAGAGTTTATTTTTTTAAATCAGTAGAAATTAGAAAATTTATTCAATAAACTTAAAACAATTTTTTAAAAATTCAAGATAATAAATTAATCTATTTGTTTTAGCCAAGGAATGGCTTTTAACATGCTTGAAAAATAGTATTTTTTTTTATTATTGACTAGATTATTTTCAATTTTTTTTCATCAAATTTAAGGGACAAAAAAGATCAAATTGACACTCGTTTTTAGTTATTTTTTAAATTAGACAAAGAAAGCAAAATGACATTGTCTTTAAAAAAAAAGAAGAAAAATATATTTGTTTGTTTAATTTAATTTTACATTATAAATGGATTTAGTTGCGTACATCCCTTTGAAATTTTTTTCCATTTTTTTATGCTTTATTTACTTACACCAACCTAAATAAATTAAATCCTCAATTTATTTAATCTTAAGGATTCTCAGCTAATTAATTTTATTTTATATTGATTGAATTGATTCAAGAATATTTTTAGAGATGACATGAATTTATTGAATTTTGCTATTAATTTTGAATTCTTTTATTATTTTAAAAGTTTGGATTCTGTTTTTTTTTTGAGATCAGAATTTTTTTTAAGTGGCACATATCTCCTGGCACAACTAATACAATCAATTTAAAAAATAAAAGAAAAATTGGTCACTGGTATCCAAGTTAAAACATAACAAGAACAGATCAAAACTGAGAATACTTCGCTGTGAGCAAAAAAATTGAAGGAGCTTGTACAGAATTTATGGTAGTGTTTCAAGAATTGGAAAAAAGAGAAAAATTAAAGTGAATTTGTTTATTTCAGACTAGAAAATCGGATTAAAGTTCAAAGCTAAAATATTTATCTCTTGGATTCTATTTGTTTGATTGATAATATTATTAACACTTGAATCATTAGAATTAGCATGCAATCATATAAAAATCATGCTAATAAACAATGCGTACTCATTGAATTTAATTAAGATTTTCTCAAATATCTTTTGGAATTTTTAAATTAAAAAAATTAGGATTAACCCATATTCATCTACGAAATGCATCATCATTTTTCACTATATCAGCTTTTTAAATTATTTAAAAAAACAATTCGGTTAAAAATTTATTAATAAATAACAGGCGTTAAAAATTTTAATTGTCAAATTGTTTCAAAAGATCCTTTTTTGCTTGAATATTATTGATAAAAGTGAAGAATTAAATTTCAGAAGAAATATGTGGTAATTTAGAAAATTTTCAGTGAAACAATTAATTTTCTAATTAATTCAAAAGTTATATTAAGTTTTTTTTTTCATGCAAAAATTAATTTCTCCAAAGTGATGAATCACATTAGAATTAACTTGTAAATTAAATATAAATACTTATAAAAAAATATCTTTAATTTGGTTCCAAAGGCTGTTTGTGAAAAAATATCCGGATTTTTTCAAGCTGAGATTACTAATTAACAAAAAAAAAGCACGAAAGAATTAATGGAGGATTCAATTTATGAAATTATTATATTCTTAGAAAAATGTACTAAATATTTTTACATTTAGATTGAATTTGGAAAAATTGTAAAATAATGATTAAATTAAAATTGATGATTGTGGTTGTGTTTATTCTGATCGGATCTATAACATTTATCGTAAGCATTTTTTAAAAATTCTAATTTTTCGTATTTAAAATAAATGTTTAAAATTTATTGATGAAAAAAAAAGAACAAAAATTCTTTATTTATTGATAAATAAAAATTTAAAGAAATAAAATAATTTAAAAAAAAACACTGAAATCTTTTTTGCCTAAAATAGAAACTTTATTTTCTTATTTTTAGGTAGACTAAATCAATTATCAATTTAAATATTATTAATGCTTTATTTAATCTTTTTTTTTTATAAGAAAAATTATTTTAGGTAAAAAAGATGAAAAAAACTGTTGTTGTATTTTTTTTTTCATTTTTTGTTTTAGAAATTCACAAAACCTTTGTTTGTCAATTCAGAGATTATCAGTCGAAATTAATATGAAATAAAATCATAAAATTTGGACGTGAGACTTTTTTTAAAGCTCTTTTCTAAAAATTTCAAAATAACTTTGATACTCGAGCCTCTAAAAAAATTTTTTCTGATAAATTCATCTATTTTTAAATATTTCTCTATTAAATGTGAGTAAAAAAATTATTTAATGATTTTTTTTTTAAATATTCTAATTAAATTTATTTCTAATATTAAGTTGAATTCAAATGCTTATAAAAATTATTTGTCAAATTAATCATTGCCACATTTTTAAAGAAATATTTTACAAAAAATTATAAAATACCATTAAGATGCTTATTTACTTAAGTTAAGCTTTTAAGTTTGTTATTTTAAAAATTAATTTGCTTTATTTAAACATACTAACCTTACTACTTACTGTTTTATTATTTTAACTTTTTTATCTAAAATTATCTGTCTATGCTTTTGCTTTTTTTTGGTAAGGCTAATCCCACACATTAAAATTTTACTTTCTATTGAAATATTGCAAAACAAAGTTCGATTATTAGCATAAACAACTTGTGATTTTTAAAGATTAATCAGCCCTTAATATTTATTTCTAATAAAACAATTATTAACTACAACTTCTATAAAATAGTTTTTTTTTCCCCCATATAAAAGATAGGAAAGAGTTTTTTTCGATTTTCCATGTTAAAGGGTTTGTATATGAGGTTGACCAATATTAGAGAAATTATGAATGTTCAATTTACTCGAAAGAAAATGTCTAAATTTATGTTTTTTAAATGAATCATTAGTTTTTTCTAAAAGAAACATTTTTTAGTTGGGAAACCTTTGACTCAAATATTGCAAGTTTCTTCTG
>VANL01001786.1:0-10641 GCA_006352455.1 Brachionus sp. 'Tiscar' | reverse complement strand
ATAAGCTCGTTATATCAAGTTTTCGTTATATCGAATTAATTTTTATATCTTTTTCTATAGCTCGTAATCGGTTCTAGTCATCTTGCTCGTTATAAAGGGTTTCTCGTTATATAGGGTCTCGTTATACGGAGGATTGACTGTAATAAGATTTAATTAAAATTAAATTAGAAATGATTTATTAAACTCCCAATATTTAGCTTCAAAATGGCAATATGAACCTGTTTATTTATGAGTTTATGCAATCTCTATTTATAAAAGAAGCAGAAACAGATGAATTCATAACCCAAATGATTAAAGACTTGAGCAAAATTGATTTGTCTGATCTAGTAATTTAGATATATTCTAATTATATTTATTAAAAAATATTTTTTTAAAAAGCAAAACAACCTTTCTTTATATGAAAACATAGTCAATTTTGATTACATTGTTCAGTTTGATAAGTACAAAAGACTTCTAGTGAGCTTATTTATTTAGTTGTGAATTTATGTCTTTTTTATGTAAACAAAAATTTTATATTTAATTAGAATACTAGTGAGCAAATTAATAATTCTGAAAATGTCAAATATTTTTCTCATGAATATGAACAACATGTGTCAGAATCAAAAAAAATATTAACCATAATTGACGAGAATGCAAAAAATACAGACTTTTCATTAGAAGATTGTGATGAAGTTGGACGTTTATTAATTTAATTTAGACATAGTTAATTTTTAAATTTTTTTAAATCTTAAAGCTTGAAGAAAACAGTAAAATGAATAATCCAATAGAGATCCAATTGCCAAAATTTATTATGAATGAAAATTGGGAAAATCAAAAATTTTATCTATTGGAAAAAAATGCCCAACTTAAAAAACTAATTGCTCAAATTGAATTCCTAGAAGTTTTTAAAATAAATGATTTTATAAGCAATAATTTAGCATTCACTGTCGAAGAACTTGCCAATTTAAATGGACGCTTAGATCATATGCTTACATTGGAGTCTCGTTTTTACTTAGAAACGCTGACAAAAACTATTGATAAACCATTTATTAATCCAGGTTTTTGTTTTTTGATATTTTTACATCTATTTTTAAAAATAATTTGGTATTTTAATTTTTTTCTTAGATGATTATGATATAACAAACGAAGCATGGCTATAAGAGAAGAAGAATTTTGTAAAAATTTATTTATTTTTTAATTAGTTTATATATTAAAATAAAATTAAATTCAAAAAATTTATATCTTTAATTATCTTCTTCTTCTTCCAAATAACGATGCCACTCTGACAAGCGACGTTCTCTTTCTTCTTCTGTTTCTTCAACTTCATATCGTGTTTCACCATCCCAAGTTTCACATGTTATTATTCTTCCATTCTTCCAAACTCTATTGTTCAAATATTCACAGCATCTATCGGCCATTTCAACTTCTTTAAAGCTAACAGTCACTACACCTTCCGGGTTTCTTTCCTTAAAATAAAACAATTAATTTTAATTTAGAAGAAAAATTAAATAATTTCAAATTGATTACATTGATAATAATTTTTTTTACAACTCCATAAACTTCTAGTTCTGTTCGTAGATCGGACTGAAATTTGGACAATAGGCCTGGGTGCTTCTAAATTTTTTTTTTAAATAAAAATCGAATAAAAATTCTTTTTATACAAATAAATAAAAATACTGCAAAATCTAAAGGCGAAAATATGTTTTTAATAACAACAACTCTTTCATATTTTTGTCTTACTACCTCAGGCCTTTCTTCCCAATCCAAAAGTCTAAAAAATCAAAATTTTTTAATAAAAAAAATAACAAAAAAATTTCCAATTTTTACTTTTGTCTTTGTTTTTCAAGAAGTTTTTTCTCTTTTGCTTTGGTCAATTTTTTTTTCTGAGAATCACTCAGAGTTTTTACTTTGGATGGATCAAATACTCCTTTTTGTTCAAACTTGGCTTTTTCTACATGAATTTTATGGCCTCGATAGTCACTATCGTCCAAAAGTTGTAAGCAAAGCTTGACAGATTCTGGCATTAAATAGCAGCATCTTCCGTCTCCTTTAACCTCATCGTTTTCTTTATACAATTTTATTTTGAGTTTATGAGTGACCGGATCTTTCATAATTATTCCATATTTAGACATTAATTCTTCAAACTCTTGATCAGTTATGTCCAAAGGAAGTCCACTAACATACACATTTGTGTTTTTTTCATCTTCCATTTCGAACCATCCTTCTCTTTTTTTTTTATTTACATTTTTATTATCAATTTGCTGATTTGAATCAGATATTTGAGATTTAGACGTAGATTTTTTAGGCTCCCATTTGCTTGCTATTTCATTCCATTCATAAGCAATGCTTGTCAAATAATCAACATAAGAATAGACCCGCTCTTGGGCTGCGACCCATTTATTGTCTTTGAAATCCCACTTAAAAAATGCACCATTGTAAAGATAATAAGTGTTTTCTTCCAATTTAATATTGACTTGAGACACTGAAGTTTGCTGTTGACTTTGGATCTGTCCGTAGTTTTGTTGATAATCAATGAGCTGTCTGTCAGAGAATACAGGAAACCAACCCTTGACAACCGGATCCCACTCATATTCAGTTCCGTCGGGGTCTTTTTTCCTTTTCTTTTCTCCTTCTTTTTCTTTTCTTTCCGCTTCTTCTTTCTCAAGCCGCAGCTGTCGTTTAAGCTCGTCTTCTTCATTTGTCTCCTGATTCATCAATTTTTGATAGTATTCTTCATCACTCTCGTACTCGAATTCCTCGTCGCTTAATTCCTTTTCAGTTTTTTGCTTCTTTGCTTTGCTAGACACATCCCTAGTTGCTTTTGTGTACTTGATCTTTTCAACTTTATCAGACAAACCATTTTCTTCTTCTGTTTCACTGTTATCTGACATTTCAAAAGTCCAAACTCGATTCAATACTGAAAGCAGATAAATATTAATTTTTTTTTCCAAAACTACTTAATTAGACAACATGTGTAAATAAGAAAAAAAATTTTTTTTCTATAAAATTTCAAAAAAGTTAATTTAAAATAATTTATTCTTTTTTTGCTCAGGTAATTAGTCCTGATTATTAAATTTAAAAAAAAAAGTATCTCTTTATAAATTATGCCAGGCTACTAAACCCGATTGTTTAAATTGAAAAAAATAATAAAAAATTAAAACAATTTATTTAAAAATTTTTCATTTTAAATTTTAGAAAAAAATTTCTTTAAACACTTCCGAATTAGAAGCAATACCAATACAATAATGGTCCATGAGTTGAAATAAAAGTTCGCTTTCGTCCAAAAATTCAATTGATTCTATTCTGTGACGTTCGACTTGGTCCATTTTATTTTTGTAAAAATCACTCATTGTAATTACTTGAGTACATGTGTTTATAAAACCATTGTTAATAAATCGTTCCATTTGTGTGCTTAGGCTAGAACAGGCTTCAGTGCCTTCTAGTTTACATTCTCTAGCCTGCATGTTAGCCATCATTATGTCACCAAATTTGTCTTTTAAATTGCACTGTTCATAATTCAAAAAGCCAATTTGTTCAAAATTTTGAGTAAAGTATTTCAAAAGCTTGCTTGAACTCTCCAAAGACATATAAACAAGAACACATTCAGCTATTACTAAAGTAGGAAGTTTAAAGTTAACTCCGCACATTTTTAATTTAGAATCAAGTTCATTGGGGTTGCGCAAATCAGCGCTAATTAGATCATAATTTTCTAAATGAATTTCGCTATTTGATTTTAAAGAAGGATGAACTTGACTCGGCTTTGGAAACAAATTAGGAACTTTAAAATCTCCTTGGTCTTGAGTAGCTTCGGTTGTATTTTGGTTGGTGTCTGGTCGTGGAAATTTATCACACAAGGCTCGCTTTGAGCGCATCAAACGAATTTTAGTCGAAACAATTCGACCAAAATCGATCTCTATATATTTTTTGAATTTAAAACTTTTATCAATTAAATCAAAGTAAAGTGTGTCAAAGCCGGCACCTAGGTTTATTACTTGACTATTATCGAATTGCTCAATGAATTTGTACACACGACTTCGAATTGCATTCACACGGGCATAATATCCACGACTTATCTCCGGTGCTTTATGCTCTAAGCTATGAGAGCTGCAGAAATATTTTAAATACGGATCTGACCAGTATCCTTTTGATATGGCGTATGACTTACAATATGATGCATCGTTGTTAGTCAATTGAATGGCTTCATCAGATGACATCTTTAAATTTATTAATTTTTTTTTAAATATTACAAAATAATTAATAATTTTTTTTTAATTTTTTTAATTTCATTAATATATCAAAAATAGCAAAAAATCAGTATAATATTAACAAAAATGTTCACAAAAATATATCAACTGACTCTTAGTTAAATAAGTTGAATTGGACAAACCAAATGAGTTTAGGTAGTAACCATAAATGAAGCGACATTAAGCGTCAACTTTAAACTTTCAAAGTTTGAGACCAGCAATGATATTTAAATTTATTATTTTTTTGATTCTTTTAATAAGAAATTAAATATTTGTATTTTTTTCATATTAATTTTAGTTTCAATATTTAAAAAATTTTAAATTTTAAAATAAATATTTTTATTTAAAAGAAAATTAAAATTTTTTTTTTATCTATTTGAATTAATTTTTCTGATTTTTTAAATTTAATTACAATATTAATAAAATTAAGTAATTTAAATTTTATTTTTAAAAAATTTTTAAATTTTTTTTATACCAAGCTTTTTTTTTCGATTAGTTTATTTTTATCTATTAAATTTAATTACAAAAATTTAGTTGTCTATTAAATTAAAAAATAAAAAAAACAATGAAAAAAAGTCTAAAAAATTTTCTAATAAATCATTTTACTTTTTTTGAGATAACAAAAAAAAATAGAATAGCCAGCTGCTAATCTTGACCTACTCCGAAGATTTTCTTTATTCATAGCAGAAATTTTTATTACTTTCTAATCCAGTATTAACCGACCTTTTTTCTTAACTATCAAGTAAAGATATATTTGATTTCATATTTTTTCTATATTCAATTTAGAGAACAATAATTTTAACATTTTTAATAAATTTCAAAACCTTTTCAAAAAAGATAACTAGGTCTCGTATTTATGCTCATTAATTATCTTGCTTTGTTTAGTCTATCACAAGCTTAAAGAAATAATGAAGTTTGTCAAAAAAGTAATGTTTTTGAAATTATCACGCGGACGTGCCTAATTTCTTTATAACACAAGGTAGATTATACTTTTAACCTAAAGGCTCACTTTGGCGAGCACTTGAGCAAATTCGGACTAAAAAACGAGCATGAACTGGCTTATTTGGAGGATGTACGCACCTTTATTGAAAAAAAAAGTCAACTAGAGCTTCAATATTCTCAAGTGAGATTTGAATAAAAATTTTTTTTTTAAAAGTCAAAAATTTTAAGGCTTTGTCTAAACTATGCAGTCAATTTACTAACAAGGAACAATATCAGCTAAATGATGATTTAAATAGTGAAATGTAATTTATTTTTCAAATGAGCATTTTTTTTAAACTTATTTGATTTAAGCTTGATACCTGAAAATTGGAAATTAATACTCGAACAGTATGCTTACATGGCGGAAAAAAAGCAAGTGAGCAGCAAATCGCTGCTAATGCATTGTGAATACTTCAAAAAAATGAAGGAGCAAAAATCGTCTCTTAATCAAATGGCTTTGCTTTACTTGAAAAAAAATCATGAAATTTTATCCGAATCGAACAGAAATTGTCAAGTTGCTTTTAAAAATTTTTGTATAGATCAATTTTTATGCGACCAATATGAAAAAAGCAATGTAAAAATGTCAATTTTGGAAAAAAAGTAAACAAAAAGAGAAAAAAATTACAGTTAAAAAAATATTTATTTTTTTTAGACTTAAAGAGAAAAATATTAACGTAAACAAATTTAAAAAAGCTTTGGACGAAATGAACAAAGTAATTTATTTAATTTTATTTTAAATTTAGATGATATTAGGGTATTGTGAATTTTAGAAACAAAAAGTACAAAAGTTCTTCCTTTTTTGATAGATCAAAATTTACAAAAACAAAATATATTTAAAAATATACTACAATATAGTGCAACATATTTTGTTGCATCTCTTTTACCTAAGATTATTTTTCTGATATAAATAAAAGACAAAAAATAAAACATCAATAAGATTTAAATTCGATTATTGTTTTTTTTTATCAAAAAATAACAAAAAAAAGTTTTTATTTGTGGTAAAAAAGGGTTTTGTGAATTTCCAGGACAAAAAAAACAAAAATTCTCTCTTTATTGATAAAAAGAAATTTAAAAAAAATACTGCAACTTTGTGCAACAAAGTTTATTGCATCTTTTTACCTAAAATAAAAACTTTATTTTCGTTTTTTTAGGTAAACCAAATCAATAATCAATTTAAATCTTAATGATGCTTTATTTTTTGTCTTTTATTTATATCAGAAAAATTAATCTAAGTAAAAATGATGCAACAAACTTTGTTGCACAGAATTTTAGTATTTTGTTATGGGTTTTTTTATTTAAATTTTTTACTTATCAATTAAAAGAGAATTTTTTTATTTTTGCTCTAGAAACTCACAGTACCGTAAAAAAGATGCAACCAAGTATGTTGCACTTTGTTGCAGTATTTTTTTAAATGTACGTTAATTTTAATTTAATAAAATTTGATCTATCAAAAAAGGAAGAATTTTTCTTCTTTTTTTTTTCTAAAATTCCCAATACTTGATATTAGATATAATTATTTTTGTGAAAATAAAAAAAAATTAATTTAAAGAATAAAGAAATGCACCAAGAGAGACTTAAAAAATTGGACTTTTCCAAGCTAAATTATGTCACAACAAACTTTTGTCAAAATCAGCAAATACAATATTATTATTCTATGGAAATTCCTCAATTGTTAAATGTAAAAAATTAAAAAAAAAAAGAAATAAAATTTTTTTTATTTATTTTTTAATTTATTAGCTACAAAATGGCCAAATAGACGCATTTATAAATGAGTCACTAAACACATTGGTCTTAAAAGACATTGAATCAAGCAAATTTTTGATCAAACATTTCGACTCGCTGTTCGGCTCAGTCGATAGTCAAGAAGTTTCTAACCAAAGATTTAACAATACAAACAACTCAAGCGAAGCTTATTTTATCGATCGAAATGATTGCTTTTCTAACTTGATACAATACGATCTTCAACCACATGACAGCGATTTTCAGCCGAGTTTTTTTTCTTTTCAAAATGAAAATTTAAAAAGTTTGTCTGACGATTATGTCAAATGGACTGCCAAATTGAACGAAGTGGAAAAATTAATGACTGCAATGTTGACCAAAGTAAATGAGAAGAAAATTGAAAATACGCAAGAGCCGGCTTTGGGTACTGATTTTTCGGTAGACTTGAAACATGAAGAGTGCAGATTTTTGCTTGCTGAGAAAAAGTTGCAGATGATATTTTTACAAGCCAAAATTGATGCTCTAGGATCGTTTAATAGTATTATTTTTTTTATTTGTTTCTTATTTTTTATTTTTGCTAATTAAAGTTAATTTGAATGAGCTTGATACAGATCTATACAAATTTGAGGACAAACAAGAATTTGGAGAAAATTTGCACCAAAATTTTGAACTATGGGACAAACTAATGAGTAGTATAGACAAAATAAAGTATTTGGATGAAAGCTACGAGTATGATTTGCCGCGAAAATCGTCCAAAGATTTTATTCAAAGTGATGAATCGATTGAGTCAAAGATTTCATTTAGTATTTTTGATCCAAATGTGACTGAGATTAGAAAAAGTGCTTACACACATTTGCCAAATGTGCAATTACGATTTGCCCGAACAACAGACAATTTTGCTTCGGTACATTTAAAAATAATTTTATTTTTTTTTTGTTTTTTTTTTTGTTGATTTTAACCACATAAATATTATTTTAGAATGATCAAAATTATTTGAGTTTTGACAGCAACCAAAGTTTGATTATTTATGATGAAATATTCAACGGGGTCTACAGGGCCAAGAATTATAGAGGCCTAGTTGGATTAGTCTCTTCCAAATATTTGGAATTCTATCAAGGTATAATTCATTATTATTGTTAAATTGTTAGCCAAAAGTTATTTTAATTATATTCTATAGAAGAACCAGTCTATGTCAAGTCAGTGTATGTTTATGATGGCCTGGACGAACAGGAATTATCATTCCCGCCCGAAGTCTACATTAGGCTGCTGAGGAAAAACTTGGACAAGAAAAAAATAGACAACGAAGAGTGGTGGGAAGGTGTTTATGAGGATAAAATTGGCTTTTTTCCGTCAATATTTGTGCAACCAGCTGAGAAAATCACTAACAATGTCGACAATCAATCATGCGAATTACCCTCAAGCCCCGTTCAAGCAACACAACAAAACGAACAATATTTATCCCCATTTACTGAAAACCAAAAAGTTCCCCAATAAGACATATATTTTATTTTCTAATTTTCTAATAAAATCACAATCAAAAAACAACAAATTTTTTTTTTATAAAATGAAATATTTCAACATAAAATTTGGTTTTATTTGCATTTTTTTTTTTGAAAAAAAAATAAATTAAAATTAATCTTACAATAAAAAAATAAAATATTTTTGTAGTGGTCTTTTTTAAATTTAGACAAATAAGCAAATTTTTGAGTCAATCTAGACTAATTCATTCTAGCAATCTGAGACCAATAATGGGTGATTCAAGTAATTTTTTTTCTAAAATAAGCGGAAAATATGTTGACATTGGCTTTGAAAGTTTTGAAATGGGATGTTAATAGTGAAAAAATTCAATCAATGAGCCAACAATTGATACTGGACACACGTAAACAAACCGAACAAATTTTACAATCAAATCCAGCTGATTCTAAAATACTCAAAGTGAAGATTAGAAAAAAAAATTATTCATTTTTTTAATTTCTATCAAGGCTATGAATGAATTGGATAAAAATTTAGGAAATGGACTGTGCTACATTAACATTTTGAAGAGCGTTTTTCCTGACAAGAGTGTTCGAGACACTTCTTCAGAAGCAGTAGCCGAACTAAATAAATTAGTAATCGAATTAAGGTTTGACAGTGTTTAAAAATAAAAAATAAATTTTTAATTATTTATTTTAGAATGGATAAAAAAATTTATCAGTTTTTGGAAAAAGTTCGCTCACAGTTAGATCAAAGTTTGGACTATGAGTCAAGACGATATTTGGACAAGAACATTTTAGAACGTCGACTTGATGGTCTTCATTTGGACGAACAAACTTTGAACAAAGTCAAACAACTAAATGAGAATATAAGTGATTTGTGTGTTGAATTTTCAAAAAATTGTAATGAAGAATCAACCAAATTTAGTCTTACCAAACAACAGCTAGGCAAGAATTTTTTTTTGTTTAGTTTTTAAAATATTTGTTTAATCAAATAAAATAATTAATTAAATTTTAGATGGTGTAAATGAAAATTTTTTAAATTCGTTGCCAAAAGTATTCTTTTATATGCATTTAAATTAGTTGATATATTTTTTTTAATTTGCAATATTTAGGACAATGATGGCAATTATGTGGTGAGCCTGAAGTATCCAGTTTACTATCCGATAATGAAAGAATGTCGCGTACCTGAAACAAGACGCAAGCTAAACATTGCGTTCGACAGCAGGTTTTTAAAAATAATTTTTAAAAAATATTTGAAAATGTTTATTTTTCTGATATTTCAGATGCTTAAAAGAGAATACCCATATTTTCGAACAAATACTTCAATTGAGAACAGAATTAGCCGGCTTGTTGGGCTTTAGAAATTTCTCTGAATACAAACTTAAGTTGTTATGTGCTGAGAATCCTCAAAATGTGGACAGTTTTTTAAACAAGTTAGCTGAAAAAATGCGAATTCTTCAACAACGAGAAATAGAATTGCTTCTAAAATACAAACAAAAAGAAGTAATAATGAAGAGATTAATTCTTTTTTGTTTCTTTAAAGATTAATTTAAATAGTGCGAAGAGTTAAAAATTCAATTTGATGGGAAAATAAATCCTTCAGACTTGAAGTATTACTTAAACATGAGAGAGAGAAAAGAATTCAAAGTGGATCACACAAAGCTACAGGAATACTTTCCACTTAATGTAGTTATTGATGGCACGTTTAAAATTTATCAGGTAATATTTTTTTTAAATAAATTTTTTATATTAGAAAACAACAATTAATAAAATAATATTTAACATTTAGACTTTGTTAAGTTTAAAATTTGAAGAAGTCTTGGAAGCACCTAAATATCATGAAGAACTTAAACTAGTAAATTTTTGTTTAATTTAAAATATTAATTTCGATTTTAATTTTTCTTAAAAAGTATAAAGTAACGGATTCAGAAACAAATAAAATAGTGGGCTACTTTTACACAGATTTACACCCGAGAGATGGGAAATACGGCCATGCAGCTGTTTTTGGTTTAAGGGTGAATTGTATTAAAAAAAAAAACTTAAAATTTATTATTTCATTAGGAAGGAACTAAGCTTGGTGATCAAATTCCAGTTTGCATTATGGTTTGTAATTTTACAAAGCCAACAGCCGATCAACCTTCATTGTTGACTCACGATGAAGTAGAGACATTTTTTCATGAATTTGGTCATGTAATGCATCAAATATGTACAAAAACTAATTATTATAAATTTGCGTAAGAGAA
>VANL01001785.1:0-10651 GCA_006352455.1 Brachionus sp. 'Tiscar' | reverse complement strand
TTAATTTGAAGAAAAGTCCAGCACGCCATAATTTATCAAATGCTTTACTGGCATCAAGACTTATTAGATTTAAACGAATTTCAATTATGAAACGATATTTTTATTGTGATAATTGTTGATTTTTTTTATTGTAGAGGTGAGTATTAACTTATTGCGGTTTAATAATGAAATTTTTTTTTATTTGTGTATTTTTTTTATTTGTATACTTTTTTTATATTTTGCTACTATTTTTAATAAAAAAATAATCTTTTATTAAATTTGAGTTACTAAAAAATAAAAAAAAAAACTTCTTAGATTATCGATATACATCGGTGTCATGCACTGAAAAACACTTATCAAATGAATGCAAGCCATCCACAGTCGATGAGGTTTTAAATATGTTTTTATTTTAAATAACTAAAAAAATTGTGAAAAATAAATTATTTTATTTTTAATAAAGGGTTAATAGATATTAAAAGGTTCTTAGTTAATAAAAAAAGTAATTTGAAATAGAAAAATATTCAAATGCACATCCATTTAAATCTAGAAAATACAATTAGTGATAAGGTTATGTTTTTTTAGGCCTTAGTGCCGATAATGCTAGCGCCACTTTGACCAGCAGGAGTCTCATTTAAGTCCAATTTTGTTAAATATTCCCAATGATGAACCATTAGTTTTTGTACACACAAAAGAGCCTGATGTTTTACATTGGTGTCTTCATGGGTCAACATACTCATTATAATAGTCTTAGCATCCAATTGCTCAATAACACTTGAAAATTATTTTAGAATTTTTTTTTTTTTTTTATGAGAAAATATTTTTTTTTTTTTTACTTTTTTCCCCTTGAGTAATATCTTACATATTCTCCAATATCGTTCAGCGCTATCTCAAGCGTCTGCGAATTACTACTTTGTTTGAGAATATCAATTAACTTTTTGACTAGGTAGAAATTATTTTCATTCAAGCGTTGGGCATTTTCGCGCCAAAATTTGTCCGATTTGTGACATGGTGACCAATTTAGTCTATTTGAAGTTAATTCAAGTGTGTACTCATCAAAACTTGTCACATCCATGACCAAAGTTTCCAGTTTAGTATTTAAAAATCCCAAGTCATCGGACAAGTCCGGATCTTCAATGTTCGATTGAAGCAATATATCAATTAATTTTTTAACTTTACACTGAAGCATGCATAAACAATTTTCTTTAATTAGATCGGTGTCACTTGGTTTTTCAAGCAAATTTCTAAACGTGGCAAAAATAATTCTTTTGACTTTTTCTTTTTCAGTTCCATTTAGAATATCGGCCAGCACTGGTATTAATTTGTAGCCAGCCTGAATTCTAGTTGCTATATGCTCATTAAACGTAAGCAACCAAAGACAACATGTGACCTGATACTGCATTTGGTCTTTGCTGTTCGCATTTCCCAGCGATGCGTCCAAATATTTTACAAACTGTTTAACACCATCCATTTTGTAAAAGACCATTCTGTATAAGTCAATTCTGAACATCATTTGAAGACACCGGCACAAAGTTTCTTTAAAGGGATTTTTTTCAATCAGACGCTCAATGAACCATTGAATTAGGTCTTTAAATTCTTTCTCAGGCATTCTTTCGCCAGACCAACATGCCAATTTGGTCAATATGCGAGCCACTTGATGCACCAAATAATCGTCCTGCAAATACAACATTTTTCCCAATGTTTGATAAATGTTTTCTTTGTATTTACGTGAATACTGGTGAAACAAGTCGACTCGATTTTTGTTTTCAATAAGAAAGTCATCAATTAAAGTAACTGTGTACTGTAGAGTGGAAAGCTTGGACACTTTTTGTATAATGGTCATTAGGGTTTTGATGCATTCGAGCTTTTCAGTCGGATGCGACAAAATTCGTTCCCGTTCCACCGGGTTGTTGCAGTCAAAGCGATTTATAAATTCATAAATTTCTTTGTCAATCATTTGACTCCTGTGTTAAAAAAATTTAATTATTTTAACTAGAAAACAAGAGAAGAGTTTGCTTAACTGGTAGTAGGTGATCCATTGAGGTCTTTGTTTTCTGAGCTCAATGGTCTTGGCCTGGAACTCATTAATGGCTTCATTGTTGCGCGCTACATCCAAATCTTCTGGTTGTTGTCGAAACTGGAGAAATTGAGTTACAGACTGCTCGTTAGACATTTTCTATTTAGTTATTTTGTGAGCAAAAATAACACACACAGATGGTTGAAGTAATAATAAAGCTAAACCAGTTAGTGAAATAATGGAGTTCTTGATCTTAACGATCACAAGTTTTAAATGCGGAGATAGAGCTTTCAAAATTTATATTATGAATTAGAGAATTTGACATAATAAAATTTTATTATTCATGTCGATTTTTAATGCTAGTTCTTGTTTTTTATTTAACTTAACAATTTTTTTTTAAATAATTGTGCTAGTCTAATGAAATTTAAAAAAAAAAATTTTTTAATTTTTCTTACAACTTTAAGTCTTGTAAGTTGAAAGACTTATTTCGAGAAAAATTTATACCATTTTCAAAATTGTGAATTTCTACAACAAAAAAAACAAAAAATAAAATTTTAAAAAAATTCTGCAACTAAATGCAGCAAACTTCGTTGCACCAAAATAAACTAAAAAATTTATTTTTTTTTTTGGTAAACCAAATTATATTTTAGTAAATTTTAATTTATCAATAAATGAGTAATTTTTGTTCTTTTTGTTTTTGAATTTCACAATACCTTTATAATTGAAAATTTCATATCCGTTAATTATTTTAAAAAGTTGGATTAATTTCCCTCTCACCTGTCTTATTTTGAACTTATGGCAAACTCTAAATAGGTTTAAGCTTTTTTTAAGTTTTTTTAGTTATTTTTTAAAAATTAATATGTTGAAAATTTCAAATTTCATATGAATTTTAAATAAAATTTTTTAATTTTAAAAATCAAAAACAGGTACAAATTGTCAATAAAAATACTTTTATTATTTTTTTATTATTAATCATCAAAAATTAAAAATAAATTACTAATATTTTCAGCTAATTTAATTTTAAAAATAAATTTAATATTAACAATTATTTTTATTACAAAGCTTTAATAATATTAGATGACTAATTTTTCTATTTAATTTTCAAAAATAATTCACTTTTCGATTTTAAAAGAAAAAAACGTAAGCTAAAATAATTTTTATTAAAGCAAAAAAATACTCAAATAAGATTTTAAAACTAGTTATTATCAATTGGTCCCATTAGGTGTCTACCGCCGTCAATTTTTATAAGCTCACCAGTTGTAAATGATGCCAAATCGGATGCCAAAAACGCAATTGTATTTGCAACCTCAATCACATGACCTGGTCTACCCATAGCATGGTTCAGCTTAGAATCCTCCAAATATTGCCGATACTGTTCCTCAGTCAAACCATTTCTTCTTTGAATATTTGTCAAAATCACTCCCGGATTTACTGAATTTACTCGGACGCCTCTACTGGCTAGATCCAATGCAACACATTTTGTGAATTGGTCCAAAGCAGCTTTGCTCATACAGTAAGCCAAAATGTTGGGAAAGCTCTTAAATCCGGCAATACTGGACACATTTACGATTGAACCTTTTTGCTCTAATAAATGCGGAATGCAAAATTGAGTTAAATTAATCACAGCTTTGATGTTTGTATTCATCAATTCATCATAGTCTTTCATTTGCATAGTCTCAATACCGGCTGTTTTTAAAATACCAGCATTATTGACCAAAATATCAATTTTTCCAAATTTCTTTAAAGCTTCATCAACAATAAATTTGCACATTTCTGGCGCTGAAATGTCACCAACAACTTTAATTATCTTTATATTTTTTAAAATAAAATTTTATTGAGTTAAATTATTTTTAATATTAAATTACATTGTCCCTAGTCTCTGGGTCACATTGGTTTATTGTTTCATCCAAACCTTGACTGCTTCGTCCACTCAAAACCAATTTTGAGCCAAGTCTGGCAAAAAGCACAGCTGTTCCTTGGCCAATTCCAGAGCTGGCACCTTAACAAACAGTTTAATTCCATTTAAATTGGGGCCACACTTTACCTGTTACCTGTTATTATTGAAACTTTGTCTCGAAGAGAAATCATTTTAAAAATATCTAGTAGATAAAGAAAATAATTTACTTCAAGACTTTAAATAGTATTGAAATTTTTCTCAACGATTGGTACTGTCTGTCACAATAAAAAATACCGTTACATAAAAGTAAATTATATTTTGTTTTTTCTCTACGTAAATTAAATATTGTTTTTGAATTTAGTTTTGTTTTAAACTAGAATTTAACTTTTAGAAAAAAAGAATGACGAAGGAATTTTTTTTCACATAAAAAACTAAGTTTTTAAAAGAGAGTTTTTTTTTTATATTTAGACTTTTGTTTAAATGTTTTTAAACCATTACTGCTATTAAAATTCTTTTTTATCTTAGAATTAAACATCAAAAATGAATGCTATTTTTAGAAAAATTTTTTTCTCATAAATAACTTTGAGTTTGAGTTGAAAAAAAAAGTTTAATATTTGGTTTATATTTAAATTTTATCTGGTATTATTTAAAATTTAAATTTTAAATAAAATGCGTCATATTTTTTTCAAATTTTCATCAAACCATTTTTTATTAAAGTTTCTATTTTTTTTTTAAATTAAATATTTTTTTTTAAAAACTATTTTTTCAAAAATGAATATTTAAATAAAATTTTTACAATTTTTTAGTATTTTAATTAAAATAATTTACTCGGAGTCT
This sequence comes from Brachionus sp. 'Tiscar', assembly GCA_006352455.1. NCBI lineage: Eukaryota > Metazoa > Rotifera > Eurotatoria > Ploima > Brachionidae > Brachionus > Brachionus sp. 'Tiscar'. The sequence goes on along the minus strand of VANL01001785.1, from coordinate 5,924 downwards.
TTAAAAAAGAAATTAATTATTTTATCTTCGTGCCAACTTGAACATGATACAATCTTTTTTTTTTTCAAAAGTATAATAAAAATTACTTTTGAGATTGAAAAATTAATTTAAAATACCTGAAAGTATTCATAAATTAATTTTACTAATAAAATAGAATTGTTAGATTAAAATGGATTAAAATAAATTGATTGATATTTTTACAATCAATTCAGTTTTATTTTGCCTATTTAAAAATTTAATTTCTGAGAAGCTAAACTTCATTAATCAAACATTTTGTTGGGATATAAAATAAATATCAAGCTAAAAATTCTTAAAAATTTCTTAATTTCTTTTTTAATTTCTAGTTTAATCATAACTTTGACTTATTGTTTCATAATTTTCCAACATTTGGCTTTCAGTCTTGGATCACTTTTTAGTTACTTTTTCATAAGTATTTTGACTAAGCTTGATTCTTTAGAGTCAAATGATTCCGCGTAGCAACATCATTTAAAGCCACTTTATGAGAATTTTGAGAGCCATTGTACATGGACGGAGTTCTTCTGCAGTATGAGCCGCAGAAGATGACTTAAATTGATTAGGTATGCTTTAAGAATATCGATGATTGCAAAAATTTGATTTAAAAATTAAAAATTTGAAAAAAAACAACTAAAATTTGGACCATACATTCAACGATCATTTCTTAACACTGGAAAGTCTGGCTGATTAAATACAAAAATTTCAGATTAAAATTTCAAGAGAAAAAAATAAAATTTATTTAAAAAATGACAAAAATTTCAAGTATGTGAAGTTGTTTTTTAAAACTCTATTTTTTTGAGATAATACTCAAGTTTGAATTTTTTAAAAACTAGTTTAAAAAAGCCCTAGGGCTTTCTAGTGTTAATTTAGTATTTTTTTTTTTAAAAATAAAAGTTAGTGACATAAATTCACTAATGATTTAAAAATTTTATTTTATTTTCGTAATTGCTCTCTTTTATTTATATCACTATTGAAAAGTATATAAACAGGTAGTACCTTTAATTACAGCTTGGTACAAATGAACAAATATATTTGTTTTATTTTTCATTTTTTTATTTTATGAAACAGATAAATAAAAAATAAAATAAACTGCCCAACATTCCAATATTTAAAAATTATTAATTGCTATAATTTTTGTGAATTTTTTTAATAAGCTCATATTTTGGAATGAAAAAATAGAATAATCTAATAAAAAAATGAGATTTTTGACAAATAATTTCTACATTTTTATCATTGAAACAATTTCCACATGTTAACTTTTTTACATTTTGATTCAGTTTTAGTTACCCTTTTTAAGATTGAAATTTAGCACTTGACATTATTTTCGACATTTTCGTTTTTACATTTGTAGTGTTTTAAATTTGTTTAGCTTTTTTTTTAAATCATTTTATACTCTTAATAAATTTTAAACTGATTATTAAATGTCAAATGATACTTAGAAAAAGGGCTTGTATCTTTTTGGTGAATAATTCTTCGGTTTTTTAAAGGAATTGAGTTGATTATGAAAAAGAAGGCAAACTTGAAATTTTTTCAGTTGAAGAAAAACCATTCGTATCATACTGGAATCAAATGCATCCGCGTGTAAACCAGTTTTTGGAATTGACACTCCATTCGGTTTAACTTCAACTTCTATTCCAGTCAAATTATGGGCTAAATTTGTGACGAAATCGAATATACATATTCGAACCGATATTTGAATAAGTAGCTTTTCGAATGAAAATCAGCTTCAAATATAATTTTTGAATATTAATAAATTTGAAAAATATACTTAAATATTATTTCATTTTAATTTAAAAAATGAATCTTAAAAACATTTGAATTAAAATTAAAAAAAAAGAAAAATTTTGAATCAAAAACTGAATATAATGAATATTCGATTTATTAATTGAAAATAAATAATAGTTGAAAAATAAAAAAATTTATAGGAAAATTTGAATTTAAAAATATTCAAAAAATAAATTGAATTTTGATGCTATTTGGATACCAATATCTATGTCAGATTTTGGTAAGTCATCAAAATTTTTCTAATATTTTTTTGTCCTGACATAAAAATAAGTTGTTCTTAAGGAACTGTCAGTGAGTATAAAAAATTCTAAAGAAAATCTGATAAAGAATAAGATATTTTTACTTATTTTTTTTTCTAAAACTTAACAGGCTCAATATTTTTAGCAGGTTCTAGGCTGTATGTAAAGAATTCTTATTTAGAGTATTTAATTTTTCGTAAGCCTTATAATAAATTTATTCCTCTTTTAATTTTAATTTGAAATATTTGTAATTAATCAGTCGGGCTTTCTTTAATAACAAAAATTTCTTAAATTTTAAATTAATAATTAAATGATAAATTTTTTAAATATTTTATTCAAATTTTAATTTTTTAGTTGATTTTCATCTAAGTTCAAATTTCTTTTCAAATTTAAGTTAAGTTCGAATTTTAATTTAAAAACAGGTGGTTTTCGAATTTAATTTCAAAAGTATAAATAAATCAAATTTAAATTCAAAATTTTATTCGAATAAATTGAATAATTGCCTTTTCAAATTTTTTAATCATTCAAGTTTCAATTTGTGTGAAAAAAACTAATTCGATTTCATTAATGGCAAAAATACTATTCGATGCAGTTGGTTATGAAATAGAACAAGAAGTGTGATTAATGAAAATTATGATGATCAAGGGTTGTTAGATGTTTTTGATCCAATATGAATATGAAATTGATTTAATACAAGTTCCAGAAACTGAATAAAATGACTTAAAAAAAGTCCCTAATCTAATTTGTCGTCTAATCGACATTAAATATGATAAATCACTTTTTGAGTTAGCTTGTGAGGCAGTTGTTTTGAATGCCCTGTTTGAAAGAAATAGTTTTGATTTGGTCAAAGATTGCTCTATTAATTTCAAATTAAGATAGGATAAATCTTTGAAGGGCAATCTTTGTAAGGCAAGCCGTTAACGAGATCTCCATTGGTAGTGGTTAAGGAATGGCCAAATACAACTGCACTACCCAATGTTTAACGAATAGATGCAGCTGTAAAAAGGCTCAGTTGTTATGCAACTCAAGATTTCATGGACATATCAGTGCTTGTAAGAATGAATAAATAAAGAAAATTTTATTATTTACTAACTATTTTAGAAATTTACTAAAATCTCTTTTTTTCAGTAAATTACAAAAACAAATAAAAAAACAGTAAAAAATTAAACCAATATTTTTATTATTATTTTATTTTAGAAATTTACTGGTCACTCAGTTATTTTACAAAATTACGTTTTTTTGCAATTTAGGTTAGCATACACCAAGATACCAGACTTGTTTTTAAGTCACAGTTTTAAGTCAAAGTCACAAAAATTTAAGTCAAGTCAATGACTTGAATTAAAACTGTGACTTAAAAACAAGCCTGGTCCTGATAGATCACTTAATCAATCCCTTCGAGATCGTTGTCTGTTGCTAATTGAAATACGAGAATGTAATATTTTAAAATTATTTTGCCATTTTGACAATTATTAGCAATTTTTGACTTGACTTAAAAAAAAAAAAAAGAGTTTCGAATCTGGATGACGGCGATTTTGCATATTGTTCTATCTCTTCTTGGATAAGCTCGTGAATTTGCTTAGTTTTGATATTGCAACATTTAATTTAATTTTGCTTTTTCTAAATACACCATTCCTTGCTTTATAAAAAAAGGGTCTATTATACCTCAATATCATTGATATTGAATTTTCAATATTAATGATTTTCAATAGCAATTAATAAATTAACACTTTACTGATATTTGTTTCAATATCAAGGTAAAAAGTTCAATACCTAACTGGTTAATTGGATAATTAAATTGTAAGTTATAAATTCCAAAGTGATTTATCAACCGCTCAGAGAGAGATTATTCACCAATTGTGTGCCGACAGAAATCTAACCCATGTAACTTCAGGTACACGCTACAGGGTATTTACGATTTGTAAAGAAATGTTACAAAAAAATAGAGTTTCAAATAATTTAACTGATTTAGTTAATGAAAATGTTGCTCAGAATGCTCATGTGATGGAAGTAATTAACTCAAATACGTGTGTTGTAGAAAAGAGAAAAAGAGGAAGATCGCCAAAATGTAAAAATTAATTATTTTATTTTATTTTAATTAAAGTTTAAGTCCCATGGACAAATTGAAATGATAAAAATAAAAAAGAAATGGGCAGTTAAGCATCCATTTTACAATTAAGTACCCAGTCAATAAATTTTTGAAGACATTTTAGGGATTCTTTAAAGAACCTACATGAATTCTATAAATTCATTCAATTTTTGAAGAAAAATTTCTTTTTTTTTTAAAAATAAAAATTGCAGAATAAACTTTAATATATCACTATTGCTTCTTTATTTTTTAACCACGTTTGTCTTTAAATTTTCTTTAATTTATGCTTGCCATAGTTTAAAATGATTTTTAAAATCAACAATTTTTTTTTTAATTTGCAGATGAGACCGAGAATCCAGATCTAAAATCTCATCAAAGCTATTTTAAAGCGTACCCTTTAAATCTTTATTAAAGAAGCGACGAAGCAGGCTTACTGCTCACTATTCTAGTCTCATTAATGATTTCGTGTATTTATCTCTGCAAAAAAATTCTCTTCAAGCAGTAGAACTAAACTAGTAAATAATATGGAAATTTTTATTTAATTTTTTAATTATTTTCTAGATATGTTTAAAAAGTTTGAATATTTAAGAGATGAAAATAAAAAAATACCACGAAGCACCCTTTATGATAAAAAAAAAGGGAAAAAGAAAATATTTTGAATAAATTTGATAATCTTATTAAATCATTAAGCGATCAAAAAGAAATCATATTAAAGAATTTTGAATATCTATTATAAATAATTTATGAAAATTTATAAAAATATTTTGAATTAGAAGTCTTTTAAAAATTTTGAAACCAATTATATTAAGTAAAATGAAATTAAAAATTAATAATAAAGATTCAGATATTAATTATACATTATCTATAATTAATTACAAAGATTGATAGGAATTTTTCTAAAGAAATAATAAGAATAGATGAACCTTTAACCCAATCGAAAAATAATGAAACATTTTACTTTATCGTTACTTATTTCTTTTGATTAAATTTACAATTCAATGAATATATTTCACTTCAATCCAAACTTTCTTTCTAATCTCCAGAAATTTTAGAAAAAAGAATTAAGCCGAAAAAATTTAGCCAGAAATTTTTCGGCTTGATTCTTTTTGAATTTTATTTATTATTTTGGATAAAAATTGTAAAAGAATGGATAGGATGGGATTATGCTACTTTCTTTCTAATCTCCAGAAATTGTTTCGGCAAAATTCTTTTTTCAAAAATCTCTGGAGATTAGAAAGAAAGTAGCATAATCCCATCCTATCCATTCTTTTACAATTTTTATCCAAAATAATAAATAAAAATCAAGTACCTTTAACTTAACATAATTTATTTCGTTCGAATTAAATTATGTTATTAAAAATAAATTCTTTTCAAATATTTAAGAATTAATTAAAGCATTAAAAAAAAAAATTAATGAAAAAAATTGATATGGTAACGATAATGAAAATTGGGCGCCTAAAAATTGTCATACAGATTTCGGTTACAATCAGATTTCTTTTAATCAAATTCAAGAAACTTTTATCTTAGAAGATGACGAGTCTCCTTTATCTGAGCTACTCGAATGTGAAACAAATAATCAAATTAATTTGAGCAATCAGGATAAAACAGAATTGATTGAAATGTGCTTGTTATCATTGTTCTACTCCGGTAAAATAACTCAAAGTGCATTATCTCTAATTAGCCAACTTTTAAATCTTTCAACAAAACTAATTTCCAATGGGGAGTCCAAGATAAATCAAACTTTGTACTTTTGGAATTGTAGAGCCATTTAATTTAAATTCTGTTTTATAACTTGTACT
>VANL01001784.1:0-10653 GCA_006352455.1 Brachionus sp. 'Tiscar' | reverse complement strand
GTTGTTAAATCCTTTTTGGAGACAGAAAATAAGTTCACCCATGTCGTAAGATTATTTTTCAATAATTAGAATTTTTAACGCATTTTTCAGTTGATTTTATTTAATAGTTATCATCAAGGTTTTAACCGAGATTAATTTACCGCAGTATGACCCTTGCAAATAAGTGTCCATGATGAATCATATAGCAATTAATTTTGGAAATTAAGTTAAGAAAATTAAGTTCTAACATTAATATTTTATAAAGATCTATTGACAAAAATCAAAGATGAAGCATATCAGATTATGTTTTGCTAAAATTGGGTTTTTAGGGGAGGTCTATTAGCGGAGGTGTATAAAAATTTTTTTTTTACCTTTTGAAAGAATTTAGCTACCGAATTTAAAAAAAAGTTTAAGAGAGTAATTTATTTATAAGAAAAATATTTTAATATCTTTTGCAATAAAGCAGAAAAAAGTTATCTTATATTGAAATTTTTTTCAAAATATACTAATTCTTAAGATTTAAAATAGTCTTTTAGACTAAAAGAGACATTTGTTAAACAAAAATATAAATCGTCTGAACCCCTGAAAAAACTAAAATTTCTAAATAATCTTCTCAATAGTGCAGTTTAAAGATAAAAAGAATTTTTTTTCAAATTTTGAAAATATAAATTTAAGATAATTTATTTTTTGAAATTGAAATTTGAAAACAGCAAGGCTCAAATTTTGTTTTCAAAATTTAAAATTTTTTTAGGTTTTTTAAGTATATTTGAACTTATAAAAAAATTATCTAAACCGTTTAATCAAAGGGATTTTTTAACTTTTATTGGAACCTTAACAGACTTTTTTTTATCATATTAATATAAAGATATTGATACTAGAAATTCTAGAAAAAAATTATTTTGTATAAAAATTTCTTTTAAAAAAATTTAATTATTAATCTTATTTTGTCTATGTCAAATTTGCAAATAAACCAACTGACAAAACAAAAGTCAAAATCGTTAGTTTTGGCGTCGTTCATATTTAATCATTTCATATTTTTCTTTTTTCAAAACAATTTTTTATCTTACTCAAATAGAAATTATTCAAATTTTATTTGTCCAATATTACATTTTTTAATTGAATAGTCAAAATAATTTAAATATACATTTATATTCTACATTAATACTTAAAAGTGACTTTTAACAATTCAAATAAACGCACAAAGAAATTTAAAAAGCTTTTTATTCCAATAAAATCTACTCAAATTAAATCGCTAGTTAACCAGTTGTGTTAAAATTCTAAGATGAATAAAACCTTTTTGAAACTATTTAGCAAAGGTATCAATAAATAATTCTGGTTTTTATAATTTTTTTATCATTAGATTGTTAATAAAAATCTGGTAAATTTACAATTTTTTTAAACTCAACAAATTTGAAAATGAATCTGAAAATTTTATTTGAAGTGTATTAAATTTGTACCTCATTTAAGTAATGAAAGTCTTCATATCACCTTCTTTAAATTATAAATTTTTTTTCTTATATTTACTAAATGACTTTTATAACTAATATATTCTTAATTCTTAATATTTTTTTTAATTTAAAAATTTATTTTAATCAAGTTGGTAAATTTCAAAAATTAGTTTTTAAATTTTTAAGTGTGTTTTTAAAAGCTTAGCTTTTTTTTGAGGGGGTTAAATATTGACTCAATCAAAAAAATAAATAAAATTAAATATGAATCATTATTTTTTAAAAGAAAAAAATTTGAAAAAATTTTATTTAGGCTGTCATTCACGGTGAAACAACATCAGGCGCACTAAACAATGTAGAAAAAATTGGTCAGCTGGTCAAATCTTACATTCCAAACTCTCTTTTTATCGTTGACTCAATGAGCGCATTTGGTGCCGTGCCAGTTGATATTCAGAAAGGCTTTATTGATTTTTTAATTAGTTCGTCCAACAAATGCATACAATCAGTGCCAGGATTTTCGTTTGTAATTTGTTCTATCAAAAAACTTTTATCCTTCAAAAGTAAAACAAAACAAAAATAAATCAATAGATAATATATTGCTCTTTGTTTAAAGATAACTCGCGTAGCTTGAGCCTGGACTTGGTAGATCAATACGAGAACATGCTTAAAACAAATCAATTTAGATTCACGCCACCGACTCATTCCATTTTGGCATTCAAGCAAGCGTTAGTTGAATTAGAGCAAGAGGGCGGTCCACAGAAACGCTATGAAAGATATTCAAACAATCACGAAATAGTAAGAAAAGGCCTATTGTCCATTGGATTTAAAGAACTTGTTCCCCATGAGGAACAAAGCAAAATAATAAACTCCTACTTTTATCCAAATGATGAAAATTTCAGTTTTGAAGAGTTCTACAAGCGTCTTAGTGACCAAGGCATGGTAATTTATCCCGGTAAAATGTCAAAAGCATCCTGCTTTAGAATAGGAAGCATTGGTATATTATTTGATTATTTTTTTAATTTAATTAAATTTAAAAAATAAATGACTGCATATTTAAGGAGCTTTGTATGCTGAAGATATGCAACAATTAGTCCAGTTAATAGTTCAAATATTGCGTGATATGAATGTAAAAATTCCAATTCAATATTAAAAAATAAATGATTAAATTTTTTTTCTTTTTTTTTTATTTTATTTGAACAAATAAAAAATATATTAAACTTGTTTGGATTTATTCGATAACAAGCTTTGAATTATTGGTGGATTAAGCCCACGGCTCTGTTTTTCACTGTCTTAGAATAATGATTGAAAATATTCGTCTAAATTACTTTAATTATTTTCGAAACAATTTTAGGACTCATTTGTTATCTAATCATTAATTTGTTGGAATAATTTCTGATGCCTTTTCCAACAACAAGTTAATCTTCACTCTTTTTATTCTTATATATTTATATAAATATATATATATACATTTTTTTTTGTTTATAATAAAAATAAAACTTTTAATTTCGAGTGATTATTGACAAGAGTGTTTATTTAACATTGATATGTTAAAGATTCTTTATGAATATTATGAAATTAGCAATTCAATAAATGAAAAATTAATAGAAAATGTAGAAAAATAAAATTTATCGATTTGAGCCGACTTAACTAACTAGGACAAACAAAATCACATTTAAGCCTGATTGTCTTTAAATATGATTTTTTTTTCATATTAGTTTTTGGTTACTCAACAAACATAGACTTAAAATGTTAAATATGATCTTTTAATTGATTGCTTTTAAGTGATTTAAATTTTTTTTTCATTTTCCTGTCAAATTTACTTTAAAAAAATAATCAAAAAGATTTAATATTTAAAATCTAGCTCACATGGCCATTTGCTCAATTGAATTAAGCTTAATTTTTCGAGTGAATTTTTATAGTAAATATCTGCTATATTTGAGGGGTTAAGACCAATGATTGATTCTTGTGTAAGCTTAGTTCATTTTATTTAGTTATTGTGCTCATCATTCGCTTAATTAATCTCCAAGAGAAATACGAACACATAAAGTAATTCAATATTTAAATATTGGTTTTTGATTTTGTTCTTATGAGGCTTTTATTTGAGATTAATGCGCAGGGAATACTCGGCTTAAACGGATCAATCACTTGCGATTATCGGCTAGAGTAAACTCACAAGCCGAGAATAAATCAATTTGAACACAACAACAACAAGAACAAAAAAAAAAGCGAGAAAATTATAAATTTTCAATTAAGGAAAAAAAATGATTGATTTGAGCTCAAGGTTCTTGTTGGCGCATTAATCATTCAATCCCTTGCACAACAAAATAAAAGATAAATAATACTTTGGTGCATTTTATCTAATATTGTCTAAATAATTAGGACAAGTTTGGCCAAGTAACAAAAAAAAATTAAATTTAATATAAAATATTTTTATTTGTTTAAAAAAAAATAAAAGTAAAATAGAAAAATATGATTAAAGAATATGTTCATGAAGAGCCAAATGGCTGCATATTTCAATATTTGTAATCGTGTTCACTTAGTATTTCTATATATCAAATCTTGAAATTATGCCATTTTAAACTACAATAACAATCACTATTTGTTTTGTTAGCTGCATAGATAATAATTTGGATTTAAACTTTTTTTTGTTTTTATACAAATCGTTGCATTCTGTGACCTAAAACATCTGAATATCGATTTTTTTATAATTAAATTTTAAGCGATATAGTATTGATTATTTAAAATTTTTCTATGGTCCTCAAACAACAAAAACTTCCGTACGGATATTTTTTTTTCTAACTTTTTTTTTTTATTTAAATGTACAAACTTGCTCTAAAATCGATTTTACTTTGCGGCCACGATAGAGTGTTGCTCACGTTTCATTCGAATTAAAAACCCATAGAATTAATTTCTAAATATGCGAGGTGTCTATTATCAAAGGAATTCACTCGAGTAATTTAATTTGTAAATGGGTCCTGATGTTTTGCATTAGTTAGATATGAGAATCTTTCAAAGTCATTAGCTAAAAGTGAACCAGTTTCTTTGATCGATAATAAAATAGTTTCTTATCTAATTATTAATTTTTTTAAATAGAATTAGTCAATAAAATAATAAGATGATTTAGAGGCTTTTTTTTTATGTTAAAAACTTTTTGAAAAATTTGATCAACAATAGCTAAAAGAGTGCTCGTGCAATTAATGTTCAATCGATGTAATCTTGTCTAAGCTTATCTTTAAATTTTTTGTATAATCAAAAATCAATAATGTAAATCAATAAGAGTTTAATAAATTGGAAAATAAATGAATAAAATTTGAAGATAATCTTACTTTTTAGCTTAATTCATCTTAATTATATACTTATTTGAAGCGATTAAGAATTTAAAATTAAGCAAATTCCAATCTTACTCAAGCATATTTTGTTCTTATCTTATTTCTACACATTTCTCAGTCATTTTTTTTTCAAATTAAAAATTGATAAAATTTTTTTCCTTTTTATTTTTTATTAGCACATTTTTTACGTTCTTAGTATAGAAGCAAGTTTATTGTTGCCTGATCTCTAGGCCATATTTTAAATCAATTGATTTTTAATTTAACTTAGAAAAAAAAAACGAGCTATCTAACCCGGTTTTTTACGTAATATTCAAATTTATATACATCAGTAAATAGAGTTATATATTGTTTTTTTTTATACATTCAATAAACTTAAGTTTCTGTTTTGTATTTTTTTCACCAAAAACTTCAAACTAAATAGATAAACAAGCAACTTAGAATACGGCTTTAGAACAACCTATTAGAGCTAGTTTATGATGTACAAAATTTTCTAATTCAAAAAATTTAACTTAATTTTTTTTTTGGCTCAGTCAAATTAGTATAGTTTGTGTATATTTTTTAATTAAAATAATAAAATAAAAATCAAATAAATATACAAAAGCATATTTAATGTAGCCGAATTTTTATAATTTTTTTTGTTAATCAGAAATTTAATAAAAATTTTGGTTAAAGAAAAATATTATTTTTTCATTTTAAATTTTGAAGTGTACTGAGTGAATGTAATTGAAATGGGACGGAAAAAAAATTGAAAATGTTGTTTTAAAATTTCAGAAATTAAAAAATAAGATTGTTTTAATTTGGAGCATAGACATGTAAGATACTTTTCATGTCGAAAAACATGATCCTAGTAACGATAATTTGATTCAGAGCAATAAATATGTGTTCAATCGAAAGAAAAAAGCGATTAAGATCTGGAAAATCTGAAAATAATCAGATAAAACATAGATTATTAGAATTTAAAAGTTTTGGATATGTTGAATTAGCTTTTTATTTAATTGCGTCATAATTGGCATTTAGTTAATTTGCCGAAATAGAATTTAAATTTAGCAATAAGAAAAAAAAACTTTACTAGTCTAAATTATTAATAGACTTTTTTAGAGTCTCGAGACGACTGTGGTCCTTTACTGCCAAATCAGCTCTTAATTAAGCCTTTTACTGAGTCAGCAGTGAACTTAAGGATTAATTAAATATGCCAAATATTGACTTGAACATAAAAAATGCATCCATATTCCCAAATGAATAATTATAAAAAAAAACTATTTTTTTAACTTTTATTAAAAAAAAAAATTCGAAACAAAGCCAGTTGTTTGTTCGAATCAGATTAGTAACATTTTCAGATTGCGTAATTTATAAGAGAATTAATTATAGCTAGTCGTGAAATTTATCAACTTTTTGAATAACTCAATTTCAATAGCTGAAATAACATTAATTATAAGGTTAAAAAATCGATATAATTATTGTACACTTGGGCTAAATCTCAGCTTTGGGTGCTAGTTGAAGCCATAGTAAATAATCGAAAATTTAAATTAGATTTTTGAGTAGCGCTCAAGATAAGCAGCGCATATTAATGAACAAAGCCCTTTCGAGTATAACTGCAAAATCGCCCAACCAGCAGTACAAGCAAATATTAGTTGTGTATATATTTAAAGGCTTTTCATATCGACTTATCTACGATAGCTAATTAATAAATCAAGTTTAATTAGATTTTATAAGTTTAGTTTTTTTTTTTTATTTTATTTTATTTTATCTAATTTTCTTTTAGGTTGTAATTACATCCTTAATTAAATGACAAGCTTTATAAATATTGATATTTGATTAGGATATGCAAGGATTCGGGCATAGTTCGAATAAAAAAAATATTTATTTTTTTTATAAATACGGTTCCAATCATTTGTATCTGATCGGCATTTTCGGGCTGACTTTTGCTCTAGTCATATTTTACGAGTCGATTAGCTTCTAATCGCAGGCCATTTTTTTCTCTCAACAATTAAATTTTCTAATTATCAGGCTCTTTTTATTTCTTCTCTTAATCTTGAGCATTTCATTTTAGTTCCTCTATTAGGTAAATTGTTCGAGTTAAGCTAATCAATTACACGGTTTAATGATAGGAGCAAACAGAAATCTTAAATTCAATTTTCATACCATCAATTGAGATTTAAATAAAAAAAAAAAACTACAATAAATATCTGTTTTACTTAACGCCTAGTACCCTAAAAACCAAGCTATATAATTTTGAGATTTGCTCATTTCAGCAATTTATTTTATTTTATTTTTTTATTTTTCACAAACTGATCAAGCTTTTCGGTTTCGGGAAAAAAATTTAAGGACAAGAATAAAGTTTTTTTAAACTCAAGCGCTCTATCAGCTAAGTGAAAGTCTAAAATTCAATTTTATTCATCATCAATTTGCCAAAATACAATAGAAACTGAATAAATTTTGAGAATAATGATAAAATTAAATTAATTAATAAAAAAAAAAAAAAGAACGCTATACATTTATTTATTTTTTATTAATTTCAAGTATAATTACTTTAGAGATTTGAAATAAATACAAATAGAGAGTAGTGTTTTTGATAAATTTTATTTATTTATTATTTTTTAAGAGTTAATTCCTTAAATTACAACAATTCCGGTTTGTTTTTTTTTTCAAGCACTTGTCATTCGAGTCGTGAGGTAAAATTTTAATAAAAAAAAATAATTTAAAATATGCGGCAACTAATTACACCATACATAAAAATCTCTAATTGCTTAATTATTTGGTTTTAGAGAATAAATTAAAGCTTTCATTAAAAAAAATTATAGTAAAGAAAAGTTTGTGTTTAAAATTCTCCAAGACTTAGCGATTTATTAATTTTCTTTTTGATCACGAATTGATTTTGATCAATTTTGATCACGTTAACATGTCATTAGAGTAGTTTTGTTTGATTAAGACATAATAAAAGTTGGCTAGAGTTGCGCACGTGAGCGCTGCCAGTTCCAACGGGTCACAGACTTGCTCTTACTAAAGACTAAGTGATCCGTAATAAAAAATCTGCTTCTGAAAAGCGTTAATAATTTGAGATATGTCAAAATAAATTATTTTTAAGAATAAACAGATAAGATATTGATGTTATTTTATCTGGTATGGGCAAGATTTGATTCTAATTTAGATAAAGATAATTTTTTTGTTGGGCACCCACGATTGGGAAATTAAAAATTGAGAAGGAAAGAAGAAAAGAAAAAATAATAGCAAAATTTGTCAAAATATTTATTCTCTTGATTGAAGTTTTAGTTAAAATAACAAAATTGACAAGTGAGAAAATTTGAACAATTTAAAGCAAACATTATTAATATCTCTATGATGGTATAACAAATTTGCTTAAAGTTTTCTTTTTTTTTTTCATTTTTTTTTGAATAATTCGATTTATTTTAATTTATTTAAATAAAGTTAATTTTGAAAAGTCCGATTCAAAAATTCCAATACTAGTTAACAAACACGTCTTTCTCTGTTTTAATATTTATATTTAATTAAAATGAAAATTTAGTAGAAAATAAAAATTAGGAAAATTTTCATCAGACTTTTTCTTATAAAAGTCGTTGTTGAAATCATCATTTCTATCAATTTGACTTTGTGAGGCTGCGAAAATAAATAACTTCTTTTTTTTCATAAAAAAATTACTAGAGCTAATATTAAAAATTTACATGATAATTAATTATTTAAAGTTAAAGTTGGGCACATAAAGAGTCTCAACAACGACAACAATGAGCAAAAAAATTGATTTTTCCATTTAGAAATATAAGATTTCGTTGCTCAAATTGACTAAGATAAATACGAAATTTATAGTTTTTTTCCTAGTTTTTTTTTTTTTGATTTTTTAATCTCTCAATCGATTCGGGAGTAGAACAATAACTTCCTTTTGTAATAATATTTCCTTAGACAAAAGTGCCTTGAGACTAAGAAAAGAACAATTTTCTAATTTGAGATAAAGCTCTTTGGCTATATATCTTAATTTTATTAAGTTTGTAGATAAATCAATAAATTTTAGATAAATGTTTGCTTTAATCTTGAATTTGTGCACAATTAATTTTCTAATTTAGAATTTCTCCAAGGCATCGGTTAGCATAGTAAGCAAGTTGAATAACCGCTATATATTATTTCAAATGTAAAGTTTTGCTCACTTAAAGCTAATCAAACTTCAAAATCCGGATCAATTTACAGACCTAGATTCCGAAATTTAAAAAAAATCAAATAATTACAAGCTAAGAATAATTTCTTTCCTGGATCTAGACCACTCGACTATTGAGCATAGTAATTAATATAGTTGAATAAAGCATCCTGGTATTTAAAACACATAAAAGCTACCTGTTTAGGAAATTCCATCATTATCTAATTGTTAGCTTTTAATTAAATTTTAAAATAAGCTTTAAATATTGAATTCAAATTTGAATTTATTCATTAAAAAATCTCAAACAAATAGGAAATTTGTCATTTATTTAATTAAATTATTGCATCAATGCTATCAAATATGTTAGCAAATAATTTCAAAAAAGAAAATAGTAGTTATGTGTTTAGTCTTTTTTTTGTTAATAAGATTTGTTTTGTTGCTTAGGGCTGAAACTTGCTAGACCTGTTCATTCAAGTTCACTTCTAAACAATGTCTGATTTCATTTTAACATTAAAGTAAAGAGGGTATTTATAATCGAATATAATCTATAATAAATATATATTATTATTAATTGCAAACAATCGAAATATACTCAAAATAGATAATTTATTATTATGAATTCTTTAAGATATATAAATTTTCAAGTTTTATTTTTTTTCTATCAGAAATAGTTGCAAATTATTATTATATATAATTTTTTTTTTATTTTCAGTTTATTTTTTTTTGTATCAAAATTCAATCAAGTTTTTATTTTTAAATTTATTTATTTTTCAGAATCTAAAGCAAATTGTGTGTCTGTCAAAAAAATGGGATTTAGTGCCGAGCGAGTCTAGAAACGCCAAGATGACAAATATGAGCCTAATCCCGATCGACCAAAACGATTTCAAATTTCAAATTTAAAACCGATCAAATAATTATTAATTAACTTTTTTCTTTCATTCTTATATATTTCTTTATTTTTGTTCATTTGCTTTAAATTTTTTTTTTTTGTTTAAAAAATTCACTCTTCGACGCGAAATACCAAACTTTTCTTCTGTGATTAAATTAAAAAAAATCTATTAGGAAAAATGTCAATTTCAAGTAAAAAACTATAACTTTTTCTTAATCGAAATCACTGAACATCAATTACTCTAATTATAAATTCTTTATAAAAAAAAAGCAATCTTAAAGCACTTAATCATCAAAGCTTTGATTATTCAGATGCACCAACACTGAGAAAATTCAGAGCACAAACATTTTAAATGGATTTGTTCACAACAGTTGCCCGTTTGCCCTATTCAATACTGGGCCATCATCGAAACGACACCGTTATTGCGGACAGACTTAACTACAAATACACAGTTATCCTATTTGTTATATTTAGTATTGTCGTATCAAATAAGCAGTTCGGCTCCGAGCAAATTGTTTGCTGGTCACCTGGCCACTTTGTACAGAACTATGTTAATTACGTTAATCAGGTATCAATTTGGTATTTTTTAGTTTTAATTTTCTTTAAAAATTATGGTTGAATGCACTAGAGTGGACTTGTTGTGTAATTTTAACCATTAGAAAAGCTTTCAATTTAAGTGTTAAAAAAATAAATTAGATCGGAAAATTTTGTCCTCAAAAATTTTTATTATTTAAGCAAAAAAAAAATTAATTTTTAATCTAAATATTGATTTGTATGATTATATTTATTTAAGTTATTTTAAATTTGTCCAAGATTTATGTTTAGATTAGAAAAAAAATTTCAATTGAAAATTTTTTTAACTCGATA
>VANL01001783.1:0-10657 GCA_006352455.1 Brachionus sp. 'Tiscar' | reverse complement strand
G
The DNA here is from genome assembly GCA_006352455.1 of Brachionus sp. 'Tiscar'. Classification (NCBI taxonomy): domain Eukaryota; kingdom Metazoa; phylum Rotifera; class Eurotatoria; order Ploima; family Brachionidae; genus Brachionus; species Brachionus sp. 'Tiscar'. The sequence continues at coordinate 10,656 of VANL01001783.1, read as the reverse complement.
ATAAAACAAATACATTTCTTAGTATTTACACTGATTTAAATTTAAAAATAAATAAAACTTACAATCGAACTGGTAATTTTATTGTGAAAGCTTACATTGTTGACTATCCATTGAAAGTTAAAACATCAATTAATGGTAATAGATAAAAATTAGAAAGAAAACAAATTTTTTATTTTTTGTTATTTATTTATTGATAGTTTCAGCTAAATTTGATGAGCTAAAGATAAGAGGTAAAATTTTTTAAAAAAAAATATTTTAACTTCTGTTTTAAAATTTTTTCATTATTAGAAAATGACAAAGGACACATTGGATGCTATTTTGATAGAAAGTCGTTTGAATTTAATGAAATTAGATTTTTTAGTCGGTATAACATGACAAATAATTTATGTTCAGATATTTGCAATATTTATGGCTATAAATATTTGGCAACCTATTTAGGGTAACTAAAAATTCTTATCGAATTAAAAATATCAAAGCTCAAGGAAATTTTTTAATAAATATAATTGATTAACTATTTAAGATTGAATTAATTTTAATCTATTTTGAAGATTAGTGAATAATAAATTTGTTTTGCCAGCATTTTTTTTTAGAGTTTATGATAAAGTTTAAAAAAATTATACATTATTTCTATGTTATTTTTCTTTTTTAGAAACGAATGCTCCTGTTCAAATGAGTTCGGAAAATATAATGAAGCATTTGATTTAAAATGTGACACTTTGTGTGTAGGAAATGAAACTGAAATTTGTGGAGGTCAAGGTTATCAACCTTACTCTGTGTTCAATAGTGATCAAGGTTTTCTTTTTTAATAAAAAAATAAATAAAATCCTAAAATTCATCATAGATTCTCTTGGATTTTCTATTAAAATTGAATGCACAACTGTCAACTTTTCAAAATTTAATTATTCATTTATTAATATAAATGAAAATATTAATCCATTTGAACATTGCAAAAATCTTAATAAAGCAATTACAATTATCTCAGAAAAGTAAGAAATATTAATTAAAAATATTCAAATAAAACCATTTAATTTTGAAGTAATTTTTATTGTTCTGATCATGGATATAGTGTTCATGGTCTTGATTACAGCCTAGCTTTATGTGATAAAAAAGTTGGAATTAATAACAAGCAGTATGAAGCTGGTGGTTCTACATACTATTTAAGAAGCATACACAATGTTAATTGTACTATTTTTTTTTATTTTATTAGATTTTAAAATTAAATTTATTTTATTTTTAAAGCAAATAATTTTACATTTAAACAAAATGAATTTTATTTTGAATTTCTGGGATGCTATGAGTTAAATAAACCAGATGATTTTATAATTCTAATAAATTCTTCGATCACAAACTGTTTCAAATTTTGTGACTATTCTAAATTCACAATTGTAGCAAGTGGAGAAAAATGCTTTTGCTTAAATGGCATTAATGAAACATTCAAAGTTGATGAATCAAATTGTTTAAACTACAGACCTTTAGATAGACATCATTCAGGTCAGAGTAATTTTTATGGAGTTTACCTAGCTAAAAGTAAATTTCTATTCATTATCAAGTTTTAAAATTTAATATTTTCAATCAAATAACAAAAGTGTTTAATGAGAGTCAAATTAACCACATAAATGAAGATTTTGTTCAAGAAGAAACTACATCAGTTTATTTTCATCAGATAATAACTGCAGCTTATTTTTCACATGAAAAATGCTTCGATTTCTGTTTTTTTCTGAACTACTCATATTTTGCATTTAATCAATCGTAATTTTTTAATTTAAAATTTTTAAATCACAAATTTTTATTTAAGAAATGATTACTGCTATTGTGGAAGTAATAAAAAAGCTCCAAATCAAAATTCATACTTGAACATTGAAGTTTTTAAGCGTAAAATAAATTATTAGCATTGTAAAATTTAAGATCAAATTCTGAATTAGTATTTTAATAACTTTACAAGATTAACAGCCATTAATTTTTTGGCTTGTTAATGCTAAAATCTGAAATCTGTTGTGCATTTAAAGTTATTAATCTTGCAAATTAGAATTATTTAAATTTGGTCCTAAATTTTTTTTGCTTTAATAATTTTCAACTTATTTATTTAGATGCTGGAAATTTTTTGACTACAATTGTTCCTTTGGAAACATCAAATATAAAAACAACATCTGACAAGTTTACAGAAAGTGTTCGAGTTAACATTCGATTTAAAAAGACTCTGGTAGAAAATGATCCAGAAATTTTATCTGAAATTCTCAATGAAGCCACATATGATATTTCTGGTTGTTTAGTAAATTGTTCTAACAAGGGTTCATGTGTTTTAGAAAAAGATCAATATAAATGTAATTGTAAAGATGAATTTTATGGTATATCATGTGACAAACCACTGAATCCATGTGAGCAAAAAATTCAATGTCTAAATAATGGAACTTGTATTAATGTAAAGAATAAATTTGATGGCTTTAAATGTGAATGCGAAGAAAACTTTTATGGACTTCATTGTGAAAATCAAAAAGACTTGTGTCAAAATATTAGCTGTTCAGGCAAAGGAAATTGTCATATAAATGAAAATAAAGAACCCAAATGCAAATGTTTTAAATATTACAAAGGAGTTAGCTGTGAAGAAGTTGAACAAACTTTAAAAAATATTCAAAGTTTTATTAAAACAAGTTTAGTTGTCACAGTTACTGTAGTTTCCTCCTGTATTATAATCATTTTTTCTATTGATGTTTTTAATATTTTCATCAAAAAAGACAAACACAAAAAAAATACTTTAAAAATAAAATTTCGTTATTTTTCATGAATTGAATAATTTGATTATTAAGCATTTTCCAATGCTTAAAATAAAACCTTACACAATTCCTTTTATTTTTTTTATAAAATGCTAAATTTTTTCACTTTGATCTACAAAATTTTGTTATTTTTCAATAAAAATATATTTAAAAGTTAAATATAGTTATGCTTACTATATTAATGTATTTTTAATTAAAATAAAAAGGATAATGACGATAAGGAAATACGATTTTTATTGGCAATAAAAAAAGCTTATTGGAAAAAGTCTTTTAGGAAACAACTTAATAAAAATCATTTTAAGCTTTAGCATTTAAGCAAATAATTTAAGTTTGTTGCAAAAAATTTTTATAATTAAAATTTAAAAAAACCTTAAATATTGTTCAATAATGATTATAAAATTATATTTGATTTTTTGCTTTGTGATCAAATCTAGAATAAGTTATGAAAGTTTGTATTAAATCAAATTAGATAGTTGATCATTCACCATTAAAAATTTTTTTTCAAGATTTTTCAATTCGATTTGATTTGAACAAAACTGAATCTGATACAAACATTTGGTTACAAAATTCAACATCAGCTTCTGAATTTTTGGATTATGAAATACTATTTTATTATAGTGAAAATGCTATTGATATTGGATATTTTTATGATCCGAATAGTAATGATCTAAATGGATTTGCAACAACATTCTCCCATTCAGAAGAGACAAATTCATGCTTTGATTTATGTGAGCAAAAAGGATTCCTATATGCCGCTATTAGACATTTGTAAATTGCTTCTTTTTTTAATGAATAAATACAATTTTCTTTTAATTGTAGAAATGAAAATTTTAATTGCTTTTGTGGTAATCATTATGGAAGTACAATTGATTTATTGACAGTAACAGAAAAGAGTACTTTTTGTGGTGCGCATCAAACATCATGTGGAAAAAATCTATACAATCGTGTGGTAAATGTAAAAGGTTTGTTTATTTTTTCAAAGCCTGATCTATTTTATATAACTGATTTTTTATTAGAACGCTTGACCAATACAGAAATTATTAGTTATACATTTGGATGTCATAGAATTGAAAAAGTTTTTAAGAGTTTTGACTCAATTTCAGATAGTTCGTGCTTAAAAGAATGTCTGAAAGTTTCAAAAAATCTGTCTGTTCTAAATTTGAAGTAAAATTGTCTGTTTTTTTATTTATTAAAAAGATTTTTAAGTTTAACCATAGTAAAAAATGTATGTGTCAACAAGATTTTTTAGGATTGGAAAAAATTGATGACTCTAATTGTACGATTTGTAATGATATGGAGTGTATGACATACAATGTAATACTGGCCATAGCAACATGTAAGTGTGTATTTAATGTTACATGAAAAAAAAGCTTAAATTTTATACTATTTTATATTTTAAATTAGTTCGAATGTTCTACTAAAAGAGCAGAAAAAGATAATTTTGTCTTCAATTAATTATTTCTGTTCTTTTTAAAAAAAAATCACAAAGCATTAAAAAAATATAGAATATAGTTGTATTACAAAAATTTGTAATTAAAAAAATAATTGAATATTAATCAAATAATTTAATTAAGATAATGAGATGAAAATTTTCTGTCCAAAGGCCGCTTATATTAATGAAGAAATTTATTGTTCAATTAATTTTCTAATATCATCTAATTATACATTATTAATCAATCTGGGAAATAATCAAAGCTTAGTGGTGACTGTTGATGACAATTTTCCTTATTTTTTCAAAATAAAATATTCATTTCCGGGCCATTTTCTTCTTAAAGTTAAAGTATACAATCATTTGATGAATGTTCAAATTGAAATTTACAGTATTTTTATAAATGATTTATGATTCATTTTATAATCAATTTTAAAAAGTTTACCAAGTCCAAGATAAAAAAGAACTTATAAATCATTTTTTTAATGGTAATTTTTTGTAATTTGAATTTTTTTTTATCTAAACAAATGTCTTATAGAGGAAGTAATTTTTAAACAAAGAGCAGTATATCAAGGATGTTTTTTTTATGACGAATATTTTAATTCTTTAAACAGAGATATATTTTATATTCAAAATAGTAAAAATACTGCTGAATTTTGCCTAAATGAATGCATGAAAACAAACTACCATTTTGCTATTTTAAAAAATAGGTAATTAGAACATTTATGAAAAAAAATTTAGATAATTTTTTATTTGGTACAGTTATGAGTGCTTTTGCTCAAATAAATATGGAATGAAAGGCAAAACCAATGATTTTAAGTGCCAATGTGCTTGTAGAGCAAAGTTTGAAGAATTTTGTGGATGCAATGCATATAACTTGGTATACAGTTTAAAGAGTAAATTTAAATTTATAGTTGCCATTCGCTAGATACAATCACTATAAATTTTTCAATTAAAAAACAAAATATGTTTCGTCTATTTTAAATTCTATAGTCAAAAGCTTCTTTTTAAAATTTTTTAAATCTACCTTTGTCAATAATTTAAAAATTAAAAAAAATATGAATTTTTTTCTCTTGATTGGTGCGATATTTGACCATATTATGAAATTTTTATTTTTTAATTGAAAAATTGAGCCGTTAACTGTTTTCACTAAAAATTTTCTTCATCAGATAAGAAAGTAGATGAAGTTTACAATGGGACTTATTTAGGATGCTTTAATTTGAATGGTCCAAATGGAGTATATAACAAACACAATACTAATACCATGTGTGTAAAAATATGCAAAAACCACAGATATTTTTTAACATATAAAATGTAAGATAAAGTTTTAATCATTTCCAAAAAATGATCAATTTTTGGAAAAAAAAATTTTACTTAATTTAATTTTCTATAATTTCAGAAATTTCTGCTCATGCATTGATTCATTAATAAATTTAATCGAAACAAATGAAAATATGTGCGATTTATCATGTCCTGGTAATTCAAGCCAAATTTGTGGAAGCTACTTGGCTGCAAGTGTTTACGAAATATCTAGTTATTTTTCTTTTTAAAAGAAAAAAAAATTAATTAAACATTGATTTTAGTGTCCAAACTGGATATAACATGTGACAATTTTCCAACAACACTGAATGAGTTCAACTGTTCAATATCATTAGCTTCCAATAAATCTATTGATTTTGAATTCAATTTTGGTGATGAATCTAAAATACAATCTCTGACACATAATTCGGTTTTCAACTTCACCAAAATATATTCTTTTTCTGCCTTTCATGAAGTGGTTATTAATTCAACTATTTCTCTTTTATCAATAAATCCAACAATTTTTGGTAAAAAACTTTTGTTTACTCGTCAAATGAATAAATTTTGCTTTCGATTAAAGTTCTAGGTGAAGCAAATTTTACAAATGAGTCCAAAAATGATTCGATTGAAATTTTTGGTTAGTTTTAATCTTTTAAATAAAAAAAATTCATTAATTCAATAGAAAATGGTCAATATATTGGATGCTACGATTATATGAATACAAGTTTATCAACTACTAAAATAAATATGAGTGATAAACTTTGCAGTGAATATTGTTCACTACGAAACTATCAATTTTCGACAGTCAATTCAGGGTATTAAAAAATTTATAATTATTTAATATTACTATTTATTAATTATTTTTAAAGTGGATATTGCAAATGCCTCGCTGAGATCACTGCTAGTGAAATTTTTTTAAACTTAGAAACTTGTTTGTGCAACTGCCATAACCATCCGCATAATTTTTGTGCTTGTTCTGGCAAATCTAAGATACATCAAAGTATAATTAAATCTGAAAAAATAAAAAAGATCACAGTTTATTTAAATAAAAGATTTGAATAATACTGCATTTATGATGCATGGCACTTATGTTGGCTGTTATGAATCAATCATTGACAAAAGTCACCAGTTAGAGATTGGTTTTTTGAACAATCATTTGTGTATTCAATATTGCCATTATAACAATTTTAAATATGCGTCAACGAAACAGTAATAAAATTTTATTCATTTTTAGCATTTTTCAAGCATTTATGCCAAAAAAAAAATTTTAACATTAAATTTAATTTGTCTGATGAACCAGCTTTTAGTATTTCTTTTATTTAAAATAAAAACATTTATTTTCATTGACGCTTATTAGAATGCTAAAGCGAAGATTTATTAGTAAGGACGAGAGTTTTTTGATGAGATTGTATTTTTTTATGTGGGGATCGCACCTAGACTAATCAGTGCAGTCGTTGAAAGTAAGTATGAAAGGGAAATGAACGCGAATTCTAAAAGGTGTAAGAGAGGGAAACAAAGATCCGAATTATGCCTTATGAAATAAATCTGGCTAAAAATGGAACTGACAAGACTTAATTAATATATTTGGAGAGATGAGTTTAATCATAGATCAAGTAAATATATCAGAAAAGGAGGGCCCTGTCTCTATGTTAAAAAGGAAGCAGTATCAGTCTAGATAGAAAATCTCTCTTTAGTTTTTCAGTAGCAAATATGTCTTTTTCTCATAAAGAGTAGTTGAATAAGTTATCTCAGCTTCATTTCATTTGCTTTTTCCTTAGATTCAATGGAATAAACTCTAAATTTTAGATGCCGCAGTGGGAACTATTACTATTACTACTTTATGGTTATTTTTCATTAAAAAATATGAAAAGCTGCCCATGAAATCAAAAAACCGCAATAATATTTAATATTCATCTCATTCACTAGTTAAGATTTTAAATATATCTAAAAAAGAAAGACAATGTCCAATTTAAGCCTAGAAAGCCCAAGATTTAAAAAATTTATCTAAAATGTTATCTCACAGAAATACAACTTTAAAAAAATACTCAAAAAAAAAAAAAATATATAATATTTGAATTTTATTTTTTGGCTTTTTTTTTTATTAAAATAATTTAAAAATTAAAAAAGTTAAAGCTCAAAATCAATTGATCAAAATTTATTTGGCTTTTTAAAACAAAATAGCTAATATTGTTAATAAATAAAAATTATTTAATTATTTCATTTGAATGGTAGTTAATAGGTTTATTTATTAAAATTAAGGTTTTCTTTTTTAATCATGCGATTTTTTTAAAAAACCCTCTAAACTTTTTTTGAAATTAAAGAATAAGTTGTCTATGTTCAAATGATAGATTTACTGAAGAAACAATTGATGATCAATTTTGTGCTTTTAAATGTATTGGCAATCAGTCACAAACTTGTGGTGGTATTAAAGCTAAATCAAGTTACGAAATTAAAAGTATTTTAAATACATTAATTAAATTGGACATAAAAAATAATTAAAAAAAAGTAATCAGTTTTAAAATCAACTGTCCGATTCAAGTGCTTCAATATAAAAATATGTTTTGCTTGATTGAACTAAGTTACTCGGATAAAATTTTTTCAAATCTTAGTTTTTCAATTGATTTTGGCGACCAAGAGAGACGATTTTTTACCTTAGAACAAAATTCATTTGCAAATATAAGTAAAATTTATGATAGAAGTGGTAGTTTTATTATCAAAGCTAGAGTTGAGACAAAACCTTTGAATGTAATGACAAACATTAGGGGTAATTTTTTACTAATTATTTTGAAAATTCTTCTAATTTCTTACTTAAAAAAAAAGTTATTTCAAATTTCAAAATAACTGAGTCATTTCATACAGGCAAGTTTTATTTAATTTTTTAAAAAACTTTGTTTTATCTATATTTAATTTTAGATTTTTTTGGTTATATTGGATGCTTTTTTGATAGATCACCGTTTGATTTTTCTGAAATACAGTTCATTAGTAAAAATAAAATGGAAAATAGTATTTGTGGCAAAATTTGTAATCTATATGGTTTTAAGTATTCAGCAACTCATTTAGGGTTTAGAATGATTTAAAATAATCGTTAGCTTTATTAATCTTTAAAATTAGATTCATATGCTCATGTTCAAATCAGTATGGTACTTATAACAGAGTACTTGATTTGGAATGTAAAACGCTATGCAGTGGAAACAACTCAGACTATTGTGGAGGCATAAAGCTATCTCCTTCTGTAATCTACGATAGTGATATCAGTTAGCAATAATTTTTTAAAAACTTATTTTGTATCCTGACAACTTACGAAAAAATCAATGCCCAAATTAATTTTTAAACATCTCATCTTAATTTTATTTAAGATTCATTAAGCTACGGTTTAAAAGTTGAGTGTACGACAGTTAATTCAACAGAATTTCAAACATATCAAAGCAATCCAATATTAGATTGTAGAAATAAAAGGAAGCCGATTACAATAGTAAACAAATTGTAATTATAAGTTTTTCTATTTAAATGGTTATTGTGAACTTCATTTTCAAAATATAATTGACCATAATAAATAAGATCAAATTCTTTTTGATAAAATATAAAATTATCAAATTTAAAAGAATAAATCTTTCCTGCCTTTTTGTTTAAATAAGAAATATTGAACAAGGCTAAAAAATTTCTTCCGTATGTATCATTTTAAAGATGAATTTTCTTTTTGGAGTGGTATTGTGAATTTCAGAAACAGTAGCCAAGTTCAAATTTTGATAAATTAAAATACACTAATTTAAATATATTTTAAAAAATACTTCAATTTTTTACCTAAAATAAAAACTTGATTTTCTTTTTTCAGGTTAAACTAAACCAATTATCAATTTTGATCTTATTGATGTTTTAATTTTTGTCTTTGTTTTTTATATCAAAAAAATTATTATAGATAAAAAAGATACAACAACAATTTATTTTATTTTAAGTGAATTTTAACTTATCAAAATACAAATAATTGGTGAACTATCATAATAAAGAAAAATTAAAATAGAGAAAAATCATCATAGATAATATAAAAATAAAGAGAGAAAAAAATTGGGAAAATTATAATAGTTTTTTAAAATTGAAGTCTGTTTGTTGTTACTTGCTGGAAATCAATTAAAGTCAATGATATTAAAACCAAAAAAAAATAAGACAAGTTTAGGATTAATACAATTATTATTTAAAAAATTAATTGCCCCATAGGCTGTAAATAAAAACGTATTTAAAGCCTATTTTTATAAAAAAATAATAAAAATGCAAATTATAAGATAAAATTAACTACTACTACTACTACTACTAATAATAATAATAATAATAATAATAATAATAATAATATTAATCCATTTTGGTTTTTTTTTTTAATTTATAATTTTTATAACTCATTATGAGTATTTTTGATTTTTTGCTAATTTTTAATCTTTTTTAAAAAGCAAATATTATTGTTCGGAAAAAAACTACAGTGTTTATGGACTAGATTACAGTCAATCTCAATGTAATTTTAATTGTGTTCTAGGCGATGAAAAATTCAAATGCGGAGGATCAGATTATTTTTTAAGGAGTATATATAAATTTAATAGTAAATAAAATAATCTATTCATGTCAAATAATTTGTAAAATTTTTTATATCTAGTAAATCAAACAATTTTTGAGAAAAATCTTAATTTAATTTTTGTTGGATGTTTCAGAATAAATGTTCCAAATGAGTATTTAGTGTTTGAAAATTCAAAAGTCAGTAGTTGTTTTAAGTATTGCTGGTATCTCAATTTAAGAAAAATAGCTTCTGGTTCTGAATGCTTTTGTCCCAGAAAATTAAACGATTCATTAAAAATTGATCAAGACTTTTGTGTAAATCAAAAAATAAGTGATAAGCACTTTTCTGGACAAAATAATCGATTTGGCGTTTACGAAATTGAAGGTAATTTTTTAAAATAAAATTTTAAACTAATTTATAATCTATATTAAAATTATTAAATTTAAAAAATCTTTATTTTTTTGATTGATACTTTGATAAAGGTGATTAAATTTTGAAATTCAAATATCACACAAAAATATACAAAATAAAATTTCTAATTTTATTTTTAAGAATTCAACAAAACAACAATTCCAAATCTAAATGCAACATATATTAAAATTTCCAGAAAATCAGCT
>VANL01001782.1:0-10673 GCA_006352455.1 Brachionus sp. 'Tiscar' | reverse complement strand
AGTTGACCTTTTAAACTATCGATTCCGGAACCAGGATTTGGTACATTATCTAACAATCCACATACCATGGTCATATCGCCAGTTGAAAAAGCATCACTCTTTGACACAGAACCTTTTTTCATCCAGCAAGTTCCACCGTTATATGTGGTCCATGTAAAATGTGTACAACCAGATGTTTGGGAGCATGTGTTACTACATTGTTCACCAGGAACCAATTCAGATTTTAAATCATTGTCTAGAAAATCACAGCCATGAGCCCAATTTCCGTTCCATTGAATTCCATTTTGGGCAGAAACAAGTGCAAAAAAAATTATTTGGAAAGCTAAGAAAAGCATTATATTTGTAAATATTTTTATTAAACTATTTTCTAAATCAAAACGGTGCCTCTATTTATGAACAGTTTTGAAATTTGAATCCAAAATTTAAAAAAAATTGAAAAAGTATTCAAGTTTCATTAGATTAATCTTTGATTTATTTGAAAGGTACAAAAAATTTTCTAGACTGAATCAAATTATTTTATCATTTTTACATTATAATTAGAATTAGGCATTATTATCATTTTTCCTTTATTTATTTATAAACTATTTATAAACTTATTTATTTTAGGATTTTATAAATCAAAGAATATCAGATAAATTTATTCATCCTTTGACAAATAACAAAATAATCATTTTTAAATCAAATTCTTGCAAATTTGCACACACCTAATTCGAATAAGCTGTAAAGATCATTTTATTTTCCAAATAAAGATCTAGTACATATTTATTATGGATTTAAGATATTTCAATTAATAAATAATAAATAATAAAAATAATAATAATAATGTTACTATGATCTGCGATCCTGACAATCTATGACTTATCAAGTTATTAATCTTGATATTTTAATTAAATTAATCTAAAGTGTCATTGTTTTTGTAATGATCATTGTCTACAATCTTCTTACTTTTAATATTTAAATTGATATTATCTTTAATTTCTGATTGACGTTTTTTAATTAATTCTTTAACTTTAAAAATTTCATTTCTTCGTCTTATTCGAATATTTCCGCAAACAATATAAAACATTTACCTAGGCCTATTGTTGTTTTAGTTATAAGTGTATTTTTATTATTTAATAAAATAAAATTAAAAATCTAATAAACTAAGTTTTATTAACTTAGCCTTATCCGAGGGTTGACAATAATAATAATAAATTACAGCAAGCAGGCTTGCGGAGACGACTTACTACGGAAGCCTGCTTGCTGTATTAGAATCTTCTAAAACTGTGCACATTTTGTTTACTATTTGATATTTTGTTTTTAAAAATAGAGCCGTATTCAAACTTTTTTAGATTTTCCAGACTATATGTGAATTTTTTTATTAAATTTTAAAGCTAAAAAGATATTTACATTCAATAGATTGTCGAATTAAGAATCATATTTAATTAAAAAATTAACTAGGTCTAAAAAAGCTTTATTCTTGCTTCTTAGAAATACAATTTGAACAAAAATCTTCCTCCAAAAAATCCATTAAAATATAGTTGAAAATATTAAAATGAAATTTTTACTTTCCTTTTTTTAATATATCAAATCAATAATCAATTTAAATCTTATTGATATTTTATTTTTTGTCTTTTATTTTATTTAAGAAAAATTATTTTGACAATTTTGACTGTGCAACAAAAGTTTTTACAAGATACATTAATTTTTTATAATCTTGGATGAAACAAAACTTAAGATATTTTTTAATGACATAACTGGTGCTTATGGTTTTAATCATTATTAAGTATCTTGTTTGCTTTTGCAAAATGAATATGCATACACTATATCTTTATCTATAAGTAAATTACATCCAAATCTTTCAAGAAGTTTTCAAATCATCCCAGTAGTTTTCATTATGAATGTTAATAAAAGTACTTGTAAAAAATAATTTGACAAGGTCTCTATGGCGCAATCGGCTAGCGCGTTCGGCTGTTAACCGAAAGGTTGGTGGTTCGAATCCACCTAGGGACGAATTTTTTTGCAAAAAATATTAAAAATTTTTTAAAATGAAATCATCAAAAATCAATAAAAAATATCAAATTTATTAATAAGTAATAAAAAAATCTCCAAATAATAGAAATTTGCAAGTTTTTTAAAAATTCTAATTATCATTTTATTTAAAATTTTTTTTTTAATTTTTGATAGTTATTAAATTCAATGCATAGAATTATAAAATACTAGCTACAAAAATTGGATAAATATCGAACAATTTCAATAAAGTAAATCTAATATTTATTAGAAAGATATTTTTTAAGAATTAAATTTTAAGAAAAACATGCAATTCGAATGATCGTTTAATAAATAGATTCTTTTTTTTAATGAAAAATATTTTTGAAGTATATTTTTATTTTTAACATTAAGAGACAAAAAAAAAATATTTGCACAAAATTGGGCTGATAAATTCCAAGTTTTTTTAAGACGCATTCAAATGAAAAAAAATATAATTGAAAACAATAAAATTTAACAACAAATTTTACTCTAGAATAAATACATTTGGTTCCGGATACGACAAATTTTTCACTGTTTTGACTTAACGTAATTAAATTCCATCACATTTGCTATATTATATTTTTTTTATCATTTAGACCATTGTTGGGCTTTCAGATTTTCCAAACGTTTTGATAAAATAAGATTTTGGTTTTTAAGATTTTCAAATTCGTGCTCGAGTTTTTCACCTTGAACTTCCAGAATTTTGATAGTGTCGACCGCCTAAAATATAAATAAATTTATTATATTTTAAACTATATTCTACAAATCTAATTCTAGTATTAATTTACTTCAGCTAAAGTAGCTTGTTTAGAATGTTTAAAATTTGGGTTGTTTATTTTTACACTAGATGTATTTTCGTCAATATCATACAAAGCAAATTTGAGTTTATTTAGCAAATTTTTGAGCCTTAGTCGTCTTTGGCGTTCTCGCACAGAATGAAGATTCAGAGATACATTCTTAAGTTCATTAGACTTGGTTGAATCCGATGATTTGCTTAATGAATCATCTTCATTTTCAACATCAGAATCCATCAGTTCATCTTCAAAATTCTTATTTACTTTAAAACTACTACAATTACTACTAGTGCTAAATTTTCTACAGCTATTAGAATTGCTAGAACTTGGCAGAGTTTCCAATTTTAACATACTAAAAGGCGACGCTCTTTGCTCAAAATTAAATGAATTTTCACTTGATTCTTCCAAACTTTCCATATTAGCACTTGTTTCGTTGTAAAATGTTAAAAACTTTGCAGAATTACTTAACGACTCAGAAAGCATAGTTTCTGGTTCTTGTTTAACTAAAAAAATATAATATTAGTTTTTAATTAAATAAATTTTTTTTTCAGGTGTACATAATTGCACATTTCCATAACACAAAAACTTTAAAATTTAATATTATTTATTTTTAATTTAAAACACGTTATTCAAAGTATTTTAGCTGGTTTAAAGTAAGTAAAAGTTAGGAATAAAAACACAAGCAAATAAATATTTTATTTTTTTCTTTTGTGAACTAAAGATTATTTAATAAATGAGCTTCGTTTTTTTTTTTGTTGCTTAAAAATTTATGATTTTTCTGTTTTAAACAAGTTTTAGCTTTCTCTTAAATTTAGCATAGAAGCATTTGATGCTTTGATTTCAATATGAGAACAAAAATTTATTTAAAAATAAAAATCAAGAATTAAATTATTTGAGAGTCGAATCATAATTTTATTTTTTTCAAGTTTGAAAAGTACATTTGAGGCTTAAAGTATTTTCTCATAATTTTTAGGCTAACTTTTTAAATTTTATCAACTTCTTTAAGTTAAATTATTTATTTATATAATTAATTAAAATTTTGAATGATAAAAAAATTGATTCAAAATCTATTTTTTTTTATTAAGAATAAATTATTTAGAAACTATTTTCCATGTCATGCGGCTAATTGTTCTATTTTTTTTACTGAATGAATGAATTCTTCGAAAATTTAAAATTATGTAATAATAAATAAAAAGATTTTTATTGTTTTTAATGCTCACAATTGTTTGCTGTTTAATATGAAAAAATAATTTTTAAAAATCGAAAAAATAAAAATTAGAAAACTAAAAGCTTCATTCGTGACATAAATATTTAATAAAAATAAGACTAAAAATTTTACTTATCAGTTATTTCTTTAAAACAAAAAAATTGCGAAAAGCTAGTGTTAAAAAATTCTAATTCAGCATATTTATAAAAAAAAAATTAAATTTTTTTAAAATAAATTTTGGCAAAAAAATTCTATTTATTCTGTTTGAGAGTAAATTAAATTAAATTTTTATAATTTAGAAATCAATTAAAACAAAAAAAAAATATTGAACCACTAGTAATTAAATAGCTAACAAAAAAAATTGAACTCACCTAAATTTGTTGAAGTAAGTATTTGGTTGTTGTTGGATTTAAATTTTTTGCTGAACAAAGTTCTAGATACAATAATTGGCGTAGCATTGTCAAATTTGTTTGTCGGAGGTTCGACTCGATTTATTTGAATAATTTTTGTCGACAAATAAGACAAGTCTTGTTTTCTTTTTCTTTTTTTGTTTTCTACGTCATTTACTTGCAAATTGTGTTTTATTGTGGCCAGCGTAGAAATGGACTGATCAAAGCTGACCTTAAAAACGGGCCTCTCATCAACTGTTTTGTTTATGATCGAAACTCTATTTCCTTCATTTGTGTTTAGGATTTTGACAAACGTTTTTCCTTGCGGCAAAAGTTGATTGCTATTTTTGTGCACATTGCGCTTCAAAATGATCACATTTGGTCTTTTTTTTGGCATTTCTGTTTGGACCGAATTTTTCTCACGTTTTGTTTCAATATTTTCCTTGTGAGTGCACACAACGCCAATCATGTCATTTAGAGTTTCAGCAACCGTGTCAACCAGTGATCGACAATCGACTTTTTTATAGCAGTCAATTATTAGAGACTGGTCACTAAATGGATCATAAAGAGCGTGTGAATTATTTTTGCTCAAAAACTCTTTTTCCTCTTTAAATAATTTTATTTTGTCATAATTGCGATAATTTCTCAATACATCAGATATTTTGTCATACTTTTTTGGTAATTGTTCGAGCAGACTTTCCAAATTTGTGAAAATTTTTCTGCTTTCAGATTTTTGACCTTTACTGGCCTTGCGACAAAGCAGACGAGGCAAAATCTTAGACACAGGCTTTGTCGGTGCTTTGTTTTCTTTGTTGGCAGAATTTTTTTTAAAACGGAACAAATGAATGCATACCATGGGAAATTTACTACAAATGACATCAAGCTCGCTTTTTTTAATTCCATCTTTGCTCTTAAATTTTGTCACTCGAGCAACTAATGGTGTTTTTTTAAGACAAACATTGACAACTTTATCATAACTAAAACAAATCTCTTTCCATTCGAAAAGTTCCAATTGAGTTAAAAGCTTTTTTAAAAAATCTAAAATTTTCTCTTTTACAGAATCAAAATTTTTTATCAGAATCTCTAATTTAATTTGTTGAGTATGATTTATTGAGACCGTGTCTGTGTAAGGCCTGAATTTAGCAGGTGTTTTGGACGCCGAATCGGTTGAACGATCGCTGCATGAGCCCGTCTTGCTGTAACTCGAATAATTTACTTTGGTCCTACATCGCTTGCTTTTGCGTAGACTTGTAGACGAGTTTGATGATGATCGTGAGCACACTGATCCGGAGGAGGAGGACGAAGTTTTTTTCGTATCAGACTCATGTCTAGCTCGCGTAGAGCTGCGCAGTTTTCGCGCACAATTACACTCGAACATGCATTCAAATCTTCCACAGTGTTTGCCGCTGGTTTTTTTTTTGACACTTTCGGAATTTTCACATATGCATCCGAGTCGACAATATATCTTTCCGCACTCTGGCAAGCTCACGCGGCCTGCCTGGGATCTAGTGTGCCGTTTCGAGCTTCTTAATGAGATCATGCTCAGGTCTTCGGCGGCCGGGTCCAGCAAAGTGTGATCAGTGTCTAGTTTGTTCAGGTAGGACGAGAGCGCATCGCCGAGTCGACATTGATCCGAATTGGGCCGCGATCTCGTGTTATATTTGCGCTGTGAATTGTCCGACTCCCCCTCACTCTTCAGCTCATACTCGATCACATTGTTCTTGGACACAAAATCGCGCATTTCTTCAAATGTCTCAAACGAGTATATGTTAACACTTTCTATCTTGTCCAGTTCGAAGCTCATTGTATGTCAGCAATTCAGCATTTCCAAGTCTAAAGAACAAAAGACAATGTTACCAGGTCAATTTAAAATAAAATTTGAATGCAATTTTTTTTTAAATTATAATTTGGCTACGAAATAAAGCATAGAAAAAAAAAAAAAAAGCTAAAAAATATGTTAAAAGCAATTTTATTGGTTGCAATATTTGATATTTCTATTGCAAATTTCAACATAATATTTGCAATAATTATAATAATTGGACTTAAAGTTTGAAGTTTATAATTTTGCGTTTTTAGTGAAACAGATAGGTTGTGTGCGGCAGACCGAAAACGGCCCAATTACTGACCCAGATAGATTTTAAGAGGTAGCCTAGTAACCAAAAAATGACCGCCAGACCTTATCACAATGCTGACCTGTAGTCAAGCTTTTTGTTCAGCTTATGAACTCATTTATTCTTGTCAGTGATGCATCGTGCTCATTAATAAAACGTGGTTAAAAAAAAAAAAATTATTCTAAAATTCAAAAACGTGTTCTAGTTTGAATTTTTTTTGAAAAATGTGTTCTTAAGACATACACTCAAATGCAGATAATGTGTATGGGAGAATTAATTTTATTTAAAATTAAAATTTTATTTTATTTTTTTAATTGCTTTTCAAAAAATAAAAAATAAAAATTTAAATTAGTGCATGCATTTTCAGTGCCTAGCTCAAATGGCGTGACATAAAATGGTCATCCATCTGAATAAAACCGTCCACCCATGAATACTTGAGCAAACCTATTGACTAAAATTATTTTTTATTATAATATTCCTAAGCATTTCGTTTAATCACTAATAAAATTTTATTTTTTTCGAATTTTTTTCTAAGACTTTGGCTCATTTTTTAGAATGAAGCTTTTCAAATTTATTTAAATAAATTTATAATCGATAGAAAATCTAATTATTGCTAATTAATAGGCTAATAGTGTTATTTCAAATAAAATATAAGCAAAATGTCAAGTAAATTTGAAAGAATATTCATGAACCTATTTAAAAAGGCTTTAAGTAAATTATTTCTTTAAGAAAAATAAATATTTTTTGAAATTGAACTCAAACTTAAACTTTTTATTCTTAATAAAAATATAAATAAAAAAAATATATATTTGACTGCTAATTATCTTTAAAAAAAAATTTAGATAATAAAATAAAAAGGCAAAAGAATAATAAAAAATAATTACAAACGGTACGTTTTCAGTGTTAGTGAGTAAAGCTTCAATTTAAAAAATTCTAACCTGGCTTTTTGAAATTGTATTTTACATTGAAAAACAAAGCACGCTTCTTAAAAAAAAATTAAAGAGTGTTTATTTAATAATTGCATACTTAAGTTAAAATTTTTCAACTAAAAAAAAGACATTAAATTTTTAATGTTTTTATTTATTTAAGAATTAAATTATTTAAATTAAACTTTTTAAAATTTTCGAACATCTAGAAAGCATAGTTGAAATTGATAAATTTTTTTTTTCAATTTTTTACTAAAGAATACAACAAAAATTAAAAATTTTTTTAGGTTAATAACTAAATAAGTAAATGTAAAATGACGTAAGATGTAGAGATGAATTGTGCAAAAATTTACAAGTTTAGCACTAACTTTTTTTTTTATATTGGACCATGATGCATTTGCAGAGACTTTACACTTAAGAGTCAGCAAACATTAACACTTGAGACAACTATATGCAAACCTAAAGTATGTTGCATAATGTCACATTTAAAGAACCATTTTAAAACTTTATCATATTTATAAACTTATAGCTAAAAATAAAATTAAGCGACTAAGGCAAATCTGAAAAGAGTCTGAAAATTTTTTACGAAGTAATTTTTTGTGCTTAATTCAAATTTGAAATAATTTTGTGGGCGTGAAATATAACTCTCAAAAATACACCCAATTTTTTTAATTTTAAAAATATCTTTGATTTTTTTATTTATTATATTTAATAAAACAAATAAAGAAAAAGTTACAACTCATTTAAAATGGGCGAAAAGAGACAAATTTGCATTTTTCAGGTATCCTAAATATTTGGGTTTTAATAAAATCTGATTAAAATGATTTTTTTTTCTTAAATATAAAATTACACTTAATAAAAACTATTTTTGTAAAAATACTTTATGAATAAATAAAATGTAATAGTTCAATTGTATATTCTGTTGTAGTTCAATTGTACAATTGATATTAAATAATTTAAAAAATTTATGAAAAAGGCGTGGTCTTGACAAATATTTAGAAAAAATAAATAAAAATTTATTTTTTGGGCTTTACAATTGTAAATAAAATATTCATATGCAGAAAACAATTCCTTATTTTAACAAAGAATTAGAAATTTGCTATTTTTTTATCAATAAACAAAAAAATTTGTCTAAAATAGGTGAAGAGCTAAATTTTTCTTTAAATAGGACAAATTTTAATTTTGCAAAATCTGACCTAAAAATTTTATCAATAATTAATTTAGTAATTTAAAAAAGCTTGTTTGAATATTACTAAAATAGCGTTTTAAAAAGTTGAAAAATAAATCTAAAATTTTATTTAATTATTATTATTGTTCTTTAAAATTATCTAATTTTAAATTTTCCTTTTCGAATTGTTTAATAATGTCCATATGTTTAAAATCATCTGGCTTGCTGGTGAATATATTCAACAGGGCATACTTTTCGTCATTATCTTCACTTTTGAGATAGTAAAGTTTCATCAAGTGCATTAAAAGCTTGGCCTCTTCTATTTTGAGCACTTTTGAATCTACTTCGACCATTTCAAGGACAATTTTTTTTGTATCTTTTAAATCATCATAATAAACGGCACTCATGATACTTGGAGCATTTTCACCATGAGCCTGGAAGTTAATCAATGATGTAAAATGGCATTCATTTGCTGACCATTGAGCCAAAACAAACTCATAACCTTGATCTTTTGGCAATGGAAATAAAAACTTCATAATTGAAATTAGAATTAATTTTTTTAAATTTAAAAAAAAACGCCTACAGTATTAAAGTGTTTGCTTCGTTCCCTTAATTTAGAATATTCATCAATCTTTAAAAACAATTTTTTAAGCTTTTTTTCAAATTCTGGACTAGAATTCTTACAGTTAGCATATCTGATAGCCTTGAGCGTTCTTTCATGTAAATGGACCAAATATTTTTAATCTCTTCTGCTGGAAGATCACTTAGCATATCAGTTTTCATAATGCTGTCAAGATTTTTTCTCCTATTAAAAGCTTGTTCCATTTTAGATTGAATTAAATCATTCAATGGTCCATCGCCGATTTTTTCCGGCTTTTGATTTTTTAAATTTTCTAAAAAAACATTCGGATTCTCTCTATAATTAAAGTATTTAACTAATTAATATTGTTTGTTTTTTTTTTACTTGTATATAGCCTTGAGTTTTTCTTCATATTTGGCGAAATAGGGGTTTGTTCTAAACTGATCCATTTCGTCTTTGTTTCCAGCTCTTTGGTTCGAGTAATAAGCTAATCGGTTCCTGAATAAATTAGGCTTTAGAATTCTAGCAAAATTTACGAGTTTTCTCAAAGGTAAACTCATATTCTTTGTATTAATTTTTTTAAATTAACTGTTTAGTATACGCAATGAAAATTAAAATAGAATTTATTTTGATGCTTGTTTAACTTGAACTAAAGTTAAGAAATTAAAGATATAAATAATTAATTTTTTTTTAATTTTAATTAAAAAAAAAAAATCTTATTTTTAAATTTGGAATATTATTTTAAATATTCATTTTGTTCATTTTATTTTTGTTAATTAAAAAGTAAAACTGAAAATCTAGAAATACAAACTTGGAGTTTTTTTTTCTCTTTTATTTGATATATTTTAATGATTTTTTTTTTATACTTTTTAAAGAATCTAAATTGAAAAACTTCCTGAAAGATTTTTTGCTACACTACTTTAAGAAAGGAACTATGGATCTCAGTAATTGATGAAAATTGTATCAATAATTTTGGTTCAAGATGTTTCAGCATTATAAATTTTGTTTATCGTATTCTTTTAGAACAAAAAATACGCTACCTTTTTTCTTAATGAAGCATATCTTTTGAATGAACACACTAACTTCTACTCAACTGGAATTAGACGCATATTTCCCAATATTGCTGTGATATACCCATAACTCCTTCTCTTTAACTATATCATAAAATCGTGATTTTGACTCCTAAGATAAATTTACACTCTGTTTTCTTTTGACTTTTAATTGATTAATGGGGTACCCAATGAGAAAAAAGTTTATAAATTTTAGTACATATTTTTAAAAATTCAAAATAAAATTTTTGAAAAAAATTCAGAGCATTAGTTATTGTTTATTTTAAAACATTATTCAATTTATTTTTAAATAAAATTTTTTTAGAAATTTATCAAATTTAAAATAAAAAATTTAATTTCTTTTATGAGCATAATGTCTCACGTAGTCAATAATATACTTTTGTGGAAATATATTATCATCAATACCAAGTGCACCACC
>VANL01001781.1:0-10673 GCA_006352455.1 Brachionus sp. 'Tiscar' | reverse complement strand
ATTTCTTTTAAGTACTTATTAATTAAACTTTCGAGATTTCCTTTCTTTTTAAAAATAAAAAAGGTAGCCAAGTCATCAAAATGTTTTTTAATGACTTTTTATCTAATGACATTTAATTTTATTATGTGATAACTTAATTATTTAAAATGACAACTAATACTTTTAATTTATGATTCATACATTTAATTGACTAATTTTTTTTTTCACTAATTTATCAAAATAAATGACACTTTAATATTTTTTCTTTTTGTTTAAAAATAATTTTATTTTAGTAAATTTTAATTTATCAGAAAACGAAGGAAAACTTTACTAATTCAATTAAACCATAACTTTAGTTTATTGACTAATTTTTTTAATAAAAAAACTTTCTAAAAAGCCTTTATTTAATAAATAAAATATTGAAAAATAATTTAAATTTAATTAAATAAATTTATTTATGAAGATTATGATGAGATTGACTTTGATGCGATTAATGAAAATGTGACCAGATTAGACATAGACAAAGAAGAACCAAAAGAGCGCACTCAAAATTTAACTGATTCTAACGAAAAGACCAAAAGCGGCAATAATAATGATCACATTATAAACTCTGGTTCGTTGAGCTCATCAATTTCGTCTACTTCATCATCGACTAACTCAATAACAGTTCAAAATGCACCTCAAGTCCTTGCTCCTCTGGCCACAATATCAGAACTAACCAATTATTCAACAAGCTCAACAAACACTTTGCTAACCACACCTAAACAAGATGAAAAAAGCACACAAAAAGCAAACTCTTCGCCAAAAAACAAACAAACAACGCCAAAATCTACCAAATACTCATCGGCCATTTCTCTATCGCAAAATAAATCATTTTCACCTTCGCCAAAGTCATCAAATCAAAATAAAAGCTTGAGACAATTTTTTGGCAAATTGATGCGCACAAGCCTCGTTAACATAAACGATTCAAACAATTTCACACACTCATTAAACAAGCATAACAATTTTAAACGCGGTGGTTTCAGATCAACAGCCAATGCGCGTCTTCAATCAAATCCCAATTTGGACACGCTCACATTTTCCAAATGGTCAACAAGTCAAGTGTGCGAATTTTTGCACAAAAATGGCTTCGATTCCTACTTTAGCCCAGCAGCAGATACAACCACAGACTCTCAATTCTCTCACAAATGGATCAAAAACGGCTTGCATTTACTCCAAGCGAGTCAGTACGACTACGAAAAAGAGCTTGGCATAAAAAATCCATTGCATCGCAAAAAACTCAGTCTTCTTCTTCAGTCGATAATTAACAGTTCACATTTGGGTCCGGAGAGCAAAAATCTTGTCCTACTGGACCAGTATTGGGTGCTCAAATGGCTGGACGACATTGGCCTACCTCAGTATAAGGACGTTTTTGGTCAAAACTTGTTTGATGGTCGCATGCTAATGCACATAAATAACGAGGACTTTCAACACTTGAACATAAATAGTGAATTGCATTTTTTAAGCATTAAACGAGCAATACATGTACTTAGATTGAACAACTTTGATCCACAGTGTTTGAGAAGGCGTCCTAGTGGAGATGACAATTTGGACAAGTCAGAAGTGATGCTGTGGACCAATCACCGAGTCATGGAATGGCTAAGATCGATTGATTTGAGCGAGTATGCGCCAAATTTGCGCGGTTCAGGTGTTCATGGCGGTCTAATGGTGTTCGAAGCGAGATTTAACTCAACCGTTTTGGCCGATATACTCTCCATACCAAGTTCGAAGACTTTGCTTAGACGCCACTTGACCACATTGTTCAATGATTTGATCGGTGTGCAAATGCTCGAGTTGAAAAAAAAAGCCGAATGTCAGACCGGCTATCAGCAATTGACCGCTTCGACCAAGGTCAAACATGTCAAAAAAGGATCGATGCCCATGGCTGCACTCTTCAATTCGACTCATAAGCGAACCAAGTCTCAAGACTCGAGGGATTTTTTGAGCATTGCGCCTCTAATTGATCTCAATGATGAGAAAAATAAAGATAGAATTAATTTTGTTGGACAGTCGGCCACTTTGCCTTCCAATGCATCTGTCTATTGTGATGATGTAGCTTCGTTTAAAAGTAAACTTGTAGGTTCTAATTATTATTAAAATTAAAAATAAAAAAGTAATTTTTTTTTTTTGCTTTTTTTTTAAGTCTTTATTAGCTCAGGAAAATTTGCCGACTTCGATTGTTTGATTTAAGTTTCAATTTGTGTTAAATTTTTTTTTTAATTTTTTTTTTTTTTTAAGGATTTTTGATTCGAATTTGTATATAGATTAATTTTTTTTTTCTATTTAAAAAAAAAAAATAGAAAAATAATTATATTTTATAAAATTTATATTCTCATTAATTAAATTGGTTTCTATTAATTTTTATTAAATAAAATTATTAATAAAATTTGTTTCTTGTATCTTATTTATCTTACTATTTAAAATTCACAAGTGTGAAAAAAGTTAATTTTGACACATTCAAAATAAAAGAAAATAACTTTTCCCTTTTCCTCATTAAAAATCAAAGAATCTTATCGAATTTTATAAGAATATATAATCAGTACGGATTTTATATTTAAATAAAAAAAAACTCTGATATTTTTGTTAATTGTTAATTTTATTAAATTATGAGACTACATATTTTTTTATAAAGTTTGTTATCACAGTTAAGTATTACTTAATAATTGGGTTCAAACAAAACATCCCACAGTTCCATCTTTTTTAGTGTCACAACAATTTTAAAACAAAGTCCAGAAACATTTTTCAAATAAAACTAAATTAAATTTTTTTTACTAATAAAACAATTATTACTAATAGTCAAGCTTGCTATCATTTTTTCTTATTGCATTTGATTCACGATCCTAAATTTAAACTAATTTTAGTAAAACCTAAAAATGAATTTTATTATAATTTTTTGATTTAAGAAATTTTTTAAATCAATAAGCCAAAACAAAATTATTTCCCCTCTCTTTTTTCTTTTTCATTTACAATGATCTTAATAATTGCTTTTTGAAGGGATCTGTACGAAAAAGTTGATAAAAAAACATGTGATTTTAATTTATAACTTCATATTTCCAAAACCAACCATTTTTGTATTTAATTTCATAAATTTTAAATTGTCAAATTCTTTGAAAATTATTTAATCCAAGATAAAAAAATACTTTTCCAAAGATAGTAAATTAAATATAAGATAAAATCTATAACATATTGCAATCTTTTATCAATAAGACATTTTTTATAAATCGGCATCATTAGCTTAGATTTAAAATAATACTTTACAGTGGGGTAAATTTACTAGTTTATTTGTATTTCTGTACCGAGCTTAAGCTCCTTCAGATAATCTAAATTAATGCGCTTTTTAATATCTTAAATGTATTCGGACACACAGTTGTTATCGATGCTATCACCCTGAGAAAAGACCTAAGAAAGTAATGTTTTTTTCTTTTCCATTTCCTGCCAACCAACACAATATACGCGAACTCTTGAAAATTTTTTTAAAACAGCGAAAATTAACGAACTTAAAGCTAAGGAATCTCGAAAGTCATACTTTGATTTTAAAAACTATCAATTTATTGTTATTTTTTTAAAATTAAAGGGACCCTTCAAGGTACGAGACGAGCCCTGACCCTCAATTCCCAATGTTACCCGCAATGCAATAATGGATCTGGAAGAATGCCATGTATGACGATCTGAAAACAATCCGACAAACTGAATCTTCTGTTTTTTCTTTTTTTAATGATTTTTTCTATTTGAAAATCAATTTTTAAACAGTTTGTTCTATGATCAAAATTTAAAGAAAAAAATTAATAAAAAAATAAAAATATCATTTATTAAAATTTTTCAATTGAACAAAAAAGCAGATATATGAAAAGATCAAAATGACAAAACTGATAAAATGAATAAACTGAACAAAATTAATAAAATGAACAAAATGAACAAACTGAAAAATATGAATATTTTTAGCAATATATATGTTTATCCTCTTAAAAAAGATTAAGCAATCTGAATGTACTATGTACTAAAGGTAGAACGTAGAAAGTTATGGAAAATTTACCCTAGGCTTTTTAATCTTATTCAGAGGACAGATATTTCTAATGTCACTTTTTTTTATTAATTTCAATTTTTGTTTCTTTCAAATGGCCATCTTATTTATATTTTCTCAAAATAGGCAATCACAGAGTTTTTCAAAAACTTGATTTTCTGAAGATTGAAGACAAATAACATGCTACTACCATATCCAAGTAAGCTCAAGATGCTTTCTTAACTTGAGTTTGACATCTTGCTCTATCCAGAATAACTGTGTATTAATAAAAAATAATTTATCTTTTGTTTTATGAAAAAAACGTTATCATTTAATTGTGACTTTCTGAAATTTTTTTCTTTCAAATAATAGTCAATTTCTTACCATAGGAAAAGATGCACATAAAATACAAAAAAGGCATTTTATTTTCCAAAAAATTTTTATTAGATTTTTTATCATGAAACTAAAATATATTAAAAAAATATGTTACATTTATGAAATACAATATTTTGATAGACAATATTTTTATCTAAAACTTAGAATGACGAATCTATATTTCTTAGATTCTTCTAGAATTATTATTTTGTTGTTTTGTTTCTAATTAAAATTCCATTCATTTTTTTTATAAAAGATACTGATGATAGTATGATATGGTTTTAATAAAATAACATTATTTAAATTTTCGTATTAAGTGTGCCATAGAATACTGTAGAATTCTATCTATATAAATAGGGAATCGAATTCTTAGTTATGATATGATTTCACTTCCACTAACACATTATTATTTTAAATAAACCATTAAAACAATTAATAATATTTTTATATCATTATTCTGATACCTTGTTATAAGTCCCATCTGAGTGCGCAGCAGAACGAGACCTGTAACAAATACAAAAATAAAAATGATGTGATTTTTCAATAAATTTAATATCTTACACAATTTACTTAAAAACTTCTTTTTTTTTTAATTATTTAAAAAATTAGCTTTTTTATTAAAACTCTTCCATTTTTATTAGCAGCTCGCAGATTAATTAGATAATAATTTTTTTAAATAAAGCTTTTTTAGTATAAAAACAAGCTTTAATTTTTATTTTTACAAAATAAAAAACTAAAGTTTAATATTAACTTTTGGATTCCATTTAATAAAATTTAATCTAGATTAAATTGTTTTAATTATTTCTTGGCTTAAATACTAATGTTAAAAAGCGAGACTTAACAGAAAGTCGTAAGTAATTTTACAAAACCAAAAAATTTTAAAAATTTTTTTGAACAAAATTACTATTCATGACTGTAATAAACCTCCTATTCGGCTTATAGTGATTTATACTCAAGTTAAATGAAATTAAAGATATTCTTCTTTTTTTTAACTATTTATTGATAAATCGGCCCTTTCTAGCCGTGTAATAGAAATACAAAAAATATAAAGAAAAATAATAAGTGAAATAATAACTGTTTTGCTAAATTGAAATAATGCTTCTTAAATACAAAATATAATGCTAAATATACTAAAATTGAAAACAAAAACTTAAAGATCAAATTTAACTGCTCTCTTTATGGAAAAGTTATGGTTATAGGAAAAACCATAACATATCTCCCCCTTTTAGCACAGCTTGTAGCTGAGCAATTACAAAATTTTTTAGAGAAAAAGAAAAATTTTATGAAAATATTTAATTAAAATGACTAGTGTTCTCAATACAAATAATACTGCGATTAAACTTTTTCTTTAAAAATTTTTTTAATAGTTTTGTAACTTGATTCACGAGCTCAAGACGCTCAGCTTCTTTGTCGCGTATTTTACTATTTTCTTCTCTCAATAGCTTTATCCGTTTTCCATAGGACCAATTTTATTATGCAACTCGACCTTTTTTGCTTCGAGTTTCTCACATTGACGCGATTTTCTTCCTTTTTCACGATTTAATTCCTGTATCTTTTCTTCATCTACTTCGTGAAACATCACCAATTTGTTCATCTTTAGTGTTAAATTTGCTACATTTTGCTCGGCTAGCTCACCTTGCTCCTTGAGTTTCCTCTTTAGTTCTTCAAATGCTTCTTCATTCGATGATACTGCTTCCATATATGCTGCTGTGTCCGATACTGCTACTGCTTCAACATTTGATACTACTGTTGAGTCTCGTGCAATTACTCGACGATTTTCTTCAAAATTTTTATTTTTGTCGCTTGCAATTTAGGCGTTTTTTAGCGATATATTTCGCGTCGGTTCTTTTCATAGAAAAACGTTTTTTGATTTGCCTTTGAAGACTTTGTTCCAGAGCTATTCAGCCGCTTGTATGGGTTTGAAATCTTGTTAGTCGCAAGAATCCAATACACGTTTTGATTTGTTCATATTCGCTTTCTGGGGCTAGGTATGGAATTAACACATGACGAACTTTGCCAAATTCCGATGTAAGATTATTTGATTCGATTTGATTGTTGATAAAATGGGCCATTTCTTCTTGAACAAGACCATGATCAGAGTCGAATCGGTTGATTTTTGGTACATATAAATCAAAAATTTCGTTAGCCTTTCTACTGCTAAACTACTACTCTTACGACAACTACAACTTTTGCAAATAATTTGCGTTGATTTTGAATTAAATTTTTATTTTCAAATGAAAAAAAATAATATGATAATTATTTTTGAAATAGAAAATTATTGCAACTTGTAAAATAACTTAAACAATAATTTTATTGCAATAATACTATTGACATTATTATAAGCTAAACTTACGAAATTTAATTACTTTTATATTTTAATTAGAAAAAATTTTTGATTATATTTTTACAAAATTTTAAATTGATTTTAAATGTTAATAAATAGAAAGAAAAAAATAGATAAAATTAATGAAAATTTTAAAAGAAAAAAATAATTAAAAATCAACTTGCATATTTTTAGCTTTTTTTTTTGTTTTTTTTTTTGGCTATTTAATTTCTTGTTTACGGTTCTTTTTTAGATCAAAAATTTCACCAGAAGACGATTCTGAACTCAAGTTTTCGATTTGTTTTTTACCAGTACTACTTTTTGAATTTTTATTCAAAGTTTGATTTTTTTTAGCTAAATCTTGTACTTCTGAGATGCTACTTCTACTCTCAGGCTCAACCATGTTCACAGGATCTTCAATAACTATTGAATCGTTTTCGTTTATCTCTTCATTGATAACTGCTAATTTTGGTTTTATGCTCGCTAATTTTGGTCTTTTCTTTGATCACTTTCAGATTCTTTTTTTATTTCCAAGTTGTCAAGACCAGATTTGAAATAAACTTTTAATCGATTTTTATTGACTTGTTTGTTTTTACTTTTGGGCTTTAATGATAATCGAATTAAATAATCAACAATATTCTCGTTCTTGCCTACTAATACAAATGGTCAATAAAATTTTTTTGCAATGCCTTGCGATAGGCCTTTTTTTAATTTCGGATGGTCACACAATACCAAATCTCTGATTTTATACTCAAGCCTTTTTATGCGTCGAACAAAATCAATTTTTGATTTTTCCATTATCACGTCACGGTTTGTTGCTGCAATTTTATAGCTTTCTTCAAGTTTTTCTTTGAGCTCTTTTAAGTAGTTTTTCGCTATTTCAGGTGTATTTCCTACAATTGTATCTTCAACATCTTCAAGTACTACTATCTCACAGTGATCATTTACTACTTCGTATTTCTTGAGAATTGGTACTCTTTCAAGTGCTTCAGACGTTGGAATAATTATGTCAATTGGAATACGTGGCTTTCTACCAAACATCATTTCAAACGGTGTTTGATTTGTTGTTGTGTGACGCGGTGTGTTATACGTAAATGTGAATTTTTTACAATGTAAATCCCATGTTATCTGGTTAACATCAATATAGGATTTGATCATTTTTTTACAGTTCTAATACCACGTTCTCTTTATCCATCACATTAGGGGTGATACGGGGTTGTCTTTAATTGACGTATATCTAAATACTGATATACCGAGTCGGTTAATTTTGATTGAAAATGCTTTCCACCATAGGAAAATACTTTTTCAGGTATACCATATTCACCTGACCATTCATCCACAATATTACTAGCTGCTGTGTGAGCTTTAGCATTTTTTGTTCGACAAAATAACAAAAATTTGGTGAAATGATCGGCGATAATTTGTAAAAACTAATTGCCTCGGATTGTCGTTTTAAATGGTCAAGCAAAATCTGTGGTAATGATTTGATTCGGTTTGTATGGAGTTAAGAATAGTTATTCTGCTAAGTGTTTCGTTTTTTGACTTTTAATTTATTGACAAACGTCGCAGTTTTTTATACAGTTTTTAATTTCTTCTTTGAGAAAAGGTCTATTTTTCTTGTTGTTTTATGACGACCAAGATGGGCGTTGTAAACTGAAGAGTGAATGCGTTCTACTACTTCCTTGATTTAGTAAGAAAAATTTACTAATTGAATAACCATTTCGGTCTTCAGATTATATTTACAATAAATCTTCGACAACGATTAAATTATCAAATTGTTTGTACAAAATTTTGCGAGAAAGCTTCTCAAAGATGTTAATTTTTGGTTTCTTATATTTATGCTCTTTTTTCAAGTTGATCATCCATTGGATGTCGCTGTCTTTGAGTTGCTCGTCTTTTAAACTACGATATTGTTCATTTACGTTCGAATCTGGGTTTTGAGAGATGATTTTAGAATTTGAACTTGAATCGCTAGTAGAAAGGTCACTTTGTTCACTAGCTACTGTTACTACCTCATTTTCCATTTGAGCGTTTTTAAATCACTGGATTGATAATTGTTTTTTATTGTCAAAATTTGAATACATTGAAGTGTCCTCTTCTTTAAGTTCTGCTTCTAAATTGTCCAAGTAGTCATTTCCAGGATCAGAGTAATCGTTTTCGTCTGGTAATCTGGATAACATATCAGCTTCTTTATTATCTTTGCCAGCTTTGTAAATAATTAAAAAATTGTAATGGCTTAATCGGAGAAGCCATCGTTCAAGTCTTAGATGCGTATTGGTTTTATGTAAAATCCATGTGAGTGGCTCATGATCGACGTACACAATAAAAAATTTACTATATAAATATTGATGAAAAAACTCGATTGAAATTACTACTGCAATTAATTCTTTTTCACTTGTGGAATATTTTCTTTGAGTATGCGTATAGCTTTTTGAAAAGTATGCGATCGGATAATTAATAACATCGATCATTTGCTCCAATACGGCACCAAGCCGTAATCCCACGCATCGGTTGAAAGCATCATTGATACTTCAAAATTTGGAAGTGCTATACTAGATTACTACATAGAGTATTTTTAAGTATTCATTAAAGATTTAATGGTTTCTTTGGTCCATTCGAGTGAAACCTATTTGCCATCGACAGCACCATTTCGCTTGCGTAATTTACGATCGTTTTTCTGGACTTCTTTTAATTTCATCATGTCGTAAAGTATTTTTGTTTTTTGAGCGATGTGTTTTATAAATCGTCGATAATAAATGGCAACTCCAAGCCAAGATTGTAATTCTTTGATGTTACTTGGAATTTGACGTAATTCTAAACATTTAGCTCGATTTGGAATCGGCCAAATGCGATTTTTCGAAATTGTATTGCCAATTAGTTCTAATTCTTCCACTACTAGTACACTTTTCTCATACGAAATTTTTAAACTTCTTTCTTTTAATGTTTCAACAACTTGTTTTACCATCTCCACATGGTAGTCCAAACCAAACTTTGTCGGGTTTGTGAAAACAATTGTGTCGTTTCAAAAAGCTCTCAATGTATTGTTCATAAAAAACTTGTTCAAAGTTTTTTCTTTGAAACTTTGAAACCATGCCGGAGCCGTTTTAATACCCATTGGCATTATTTCATGAGTCTTACTAAAACAGATAGGGTTTATTTTCATCTTATATAGCGTTTACTCTACGGGGCCAAGACCAAACAAACCACATTGCCATCAAGCATTTCTCCATTAAGCAAGCAAAGTCCAAACGATTCCATTCTAGCTTTGACTTCAAGGTCTCGCTTCAAATGTGACACAAATTTTGTAGAACTTTGTCTGTCCAAATGTGGCAACAGGTGCTTTTTAAACTCTTGACTTTTGGATAAAAGATTTTGAACTTCAAAATTGAGCTATTATTTAATTAATTTATAAAGATCATCAATGATTAAGAACATGTAAAAACTAGAACTTCCGCTACGAGTTGTTATTTTGATGCCAGTTGATAAAAGAGTAGATTTTTTTTCTATATTAAAAAAAAATAAAATTTTTAAATAAAAAAACATCAGATTTAAATAGTGATTGGAGTTTTCTCTTTAGTTTAATAAACTAATTTTTAGTCGACTAGTTTTTAGTTAACTAAAATTTAGCTAACTAGTTTTTATTTAACTTATTTTTAGTCAACTTAACTAAAATTTATAACTAAAGTTTAATTTTTAAATTCAAATTTTTAATGGAAAATTTTTACTAATATTTTTAATTAATTAAGACAGTTTTTGACAAGCTACAATAATAAATTTTAATTATTTACTCAAAGTCTTCAATGTAAATTAACTTAAATTATATCTTATTTTTTATTCTTTTATTTTTTTTATTATTCAATTTTAAATTGCCTATGAGGCCGAAATTAATAACAATAATAATAATTAATTACAAAATATTCCTAACAGGCTGGCTGAAAAGAAGGCACTACGCCGTTC
>VANL01001780.1:0-10689 GCA_006352455.1 Brachionus sp. 'Tiscar' | reverse complement strand
AGGTATGTTAAGTTTTTTTTTGTTTCTTTCGAGTAAATTGAACATTCATAATTTCTCTAATATTGGTCAACCTCATATACAAACCCTTTAACATGGAGAATCGAAAAAACTCTTTCCTATCTTTTATATGGGGGAAAAAAAAACTATTTTATAGAAGTTGTAGTTAATAATGTATACTTGAGCAAATTTTTTTGAGACTACCTAATTTCAATGGAAAGTTATGGTTTAAAAACAAATTATTTTTTAATTCTCAATACTTTAGAATTCAGTCATTTTTTACAGTTTTTCTAAGAGATCTTTTGATCAATCTAAGCCAAAAATACTTCAAAAATAATATCATTTGAAAGAGAAAATGATTAGGAATTAGGTGGTATAATTTAAAAAATTACTTAAATAATCATATGTATCAAAGGCTGCCTAAGTAATAGAAACAATTCAAAATTCTAACCAACTATGATTTTATGTTCAACACATATTAATCTTTAAATTCACAAAGTTTCAATCATTTGCTATATTCTTATGATATTTTTTTTTGCAAAGTAAATTTTGTGCAAAGTATTTTTTTTTATTCAAAATTTACAATGCCTTTTTGTTAAGAGATTTTGTTAATGTGGAGCCATGTTTTTTTTTTAAAACCAAATTGGGAAAGTGTGCTAAATTTTTTGAAAAAAATTTTCTTTTTTTTAATCTAACATATTTTGAAATTTATCTATCAAAAAAAAAATACTTGTATTTTTAATGAGCCAGCATTGAAGGAATAAAATTCAACTGAATCCAAATGAGAATCAAAGCGAATCTCTGAATTCAACAGTAAATACTGATTAAAAGGAGAAATGGGAGCGTAAATTACTGGATCTTTCAGTGTACTTGGCACTTCTATTCCAAAAAACGAAATAATTTTTTCTTAAAATTGAAAAATAAATAATTATTTTTTTTAAATTAAATTGAATTAATTTAAACTACTTGACACATTAAATTCTTGTGTTATTTTGCCATCAATTAAAAGCTGATAATTTCTGTCTATATCATTTGATAGGACAAATATGGAACAAATTATTGAAATGTCCAAAGTTTCGTTCAAACAAACAATTTCAATACTATTCAAGTCTTTGATGTTGATTTTCTTTAATTCTGTTTTGAAATTTTCAACTCCAAAATGAAGTTCCTTTTCTCCGCTAGATAAAGCTTTTGTCCATTCAAAAATCTCATATCTATAGACAAACCGGTCAATGATTGGATTCAAGCAAAATCGTACAAATTTTGATCTGTCAATCTGTCTCAAATAATAATTTCCATTTGAGCCATCTAGAACAAAATCTGGAAAATGACTGTTTTCATTTATACCAAGTCGGCCAGTTTCGTTTTGAATTAGCGACAAAATTTGTCCTTTTTCCACCCAAGTCAATTCAGATAAGAAAATTCTATTTGATCCAGCATTTAGGCTTAACTTCCAAGTTTTAACAATCACCATAGTCAAAATTGACGAATTTATCATAAAATGGTCAAGACACGAATTTTGTCCGCAATTAGTTATGTTCAAAAGTTGTACTGTAACATCACCAGCTTGAACTGCAAACACTTCAAAACCTCTTAGATTGAATCCTAGCATAAACTCACTTGATGTGAGTAAAAATTGATTTTTCTCACCAGTGTAATTAAAAATGCTAGAAGCAAAATTTGAGCCGATGACGTCAGTCTTGTTACCCATAAGATTTAATGTTCTATTTGCTTGAGTGTACCAGAAATAAAATTTATGTCCACTTATCATTGATATATGCAATACACTACAATTTATTTCTCTAAAGACAAAAGAATGGCAAACAACTTGCAGACTTTGCCTACTAGCTATTTCAACTGTTTTTGTTAATTCCAAGTCTTCATGTTGAATTGAAATCGAATAAACTCCTGGATTGGAGTATTTTTTGGTAAAATAATGAAAAGTCTCATTTTTGTCTTCTTTAAAAATGGGACTGATAGCAAGAGTAAATTCAGAATTAAATGCAATTGAAGATTGATTTATAAAATCGGACAGAATATCTGCATCAACTGCTCCTATTTTTCCAGCCATTGTCTGGTCAACCACAATCAGACTTCCTTTATTTAGTATTGTGGGACTGATTGAATAATCATAAAGACCTGTGCTTAAATCAAAGCTAAATGTTTTTTTTTCAATCAAGTCAGATAAAAATTTTCTTTTCAAAACATAATCATAGCATGTTTCATTTTTTCCACATTCAGTCGATTCAAATATCTAAAATTAAACTGTTTTATTAATTTTTTTTATAAGTAAAATAAAATTTTCTATCTTAGCAAACAAAGAATTTAGAATAGAAAAAAAGAAACTTAGTCAACATAGCCAAGGTAGAATGTTATCTGATTAAAATGTTATTTAAATTAGAAAGAAGATTTTTTCTTCTAAATCTTAATTATCTAGCTTAACTTTATTCATAAAAACTAGAAATCAAAATACAGTGGAGACATTAAAAACAATAGCTGCCACCAAAAACCGAGCCATTAGCGGTACCAAAAGTACCAAGCAAACATAACTAAAATTTTTTTTTTAAATTTAAATTAAATTTTAATCAAAATGTTTTGGACTTAATTTAAATTTTAGTGCCGAATAATAAAAATAAAAATTTTTATATATTAATTAAAAAAATAATTAAATATTTTTTTTAAATCTAATTTTATCCCTGCTCTTAAATTTGAATTTCAACTTAAAGTTTTTTCTCTATGTGTAAATAAAAAAAGCTGCATTTAAATTATGGTTTTTGGGTTTTAACCATTACTTTATTTTTGATTTTTTAAAAAAACCAGAATTTCTGGTTTAAGAAAATGGATGAAGAATTAGGATCTCTATAAAATTGATAAGTATATATAGGGACATAACATGAATTTTGGGTTTTTGCCCTTGTGCTTGGTAAATTGAAGTTTATGATCGAATTAAAATGATCATGCTCAAAATTTTTAATAAAAAAAATCTGTAAAATATTTTTCTAGTTAAAAATTTAAGGGAATATTGTGTCACCACACAATCAAGTATGACCAACACACATTCAATTCCTGACGAACACACAACTTGAAAAACACACATCTGATGAGTGCTGTTAAGTTAAAAGAAAAAAATCTTAAAATTTATTGAACAACTGCTTCAATTGCTTGATTAACACACACAGTGAATGTGTTGATTAAATTAAGTTTTGATTTAAAATTTTATTTTTATCGAAGCAAAAGTATTTAATTGTAAATTTATAGAAAAATTAGAAATGTTTTTAGGATCAACTCTTTTATTTCATTCAATTCCAACTGGGCGTCCAAGATCTGTTACGACTCATTTAAATGTTAAAAGAGTGAAAAGACTTATTCGAACTCAGCTGATCGAAAAGGGGGTAAAAATTGTTTTTAAATTAATAATTTTAAAAATCTTTTTGACTATTTTTCATTTTGATGTAATAAGGGATCTTTGGTGTTATGAAAAAACCTATTTCTGTAATGGTTTGGATAGGAATGACAAAATATGGACTCAATAAACCATATTTTGTCAATGAAGGTAAATTTAACCTTAATATTTTTGAAGTAGAGTTAAATAAAATCTTAAAAAAAAGGTGAAACTATTAATGCTGAATATTACAAGCGTTGTATTTTACCTATGACAAGGAAAGAAGGAAATCGTTTATGTGGCTCACACAGGTGGGTTTTTCAACAAGATGGTGCAATGCTCATACAGCGAATATATCCCAAGCCTATTGTAGAAATAATCTCCATATGTTCATGGAAAAGAGTGTCTGGCCGCCAAACTCTCCTGATTTAAATCCATGTGACTACTACCTATGGAATGCTATTGTTAAAAGAATGAGAGAAAAAAAGTTTATCAGTCGCCCAGATTTTATTGAAGACATAAAAAGTCCAATAGAAGAAATCGAAAGCGCTATTAATTCCTTTACAACCCGGGTTAGGCAAGGCGAAATTTCGAAAGGTACTTACCGCTTGAAATGAAAAAAAGTAAAGAAATAAATAAATTTTTTCTAATAAAAAGTTAATGTATAATTTATTGAAAAACCAAAAGTACCATAACTTAATATTATATATAATTTTAAAGCTTATTCTTTTATCTTTCAATTGAGCATATATAAATTGGACCATAAACTTTATTCTTTAATTTTTTTTAGTTTAAATTAGACCATGAACATATTGGACAAAAATAGGTCTAAAAAGGGAAGAGATATATAGATGAACTTGATTTAAATTTTATTTTATTACTCAGTTTCATTTTCACTTAAGTTTGAAATTTTAAGAGGATAGCTTAATGCGTTCAAAAGTTATTGCTAATAAAGTGAAATTACCCCTTTTTTTACACATCTCGGAAATTAAGGTAATATTAAGAGTTTTTTGACCATAACATACAGACATAATCTATATATCGCTGTAATCCTCATTCAATTTTCTATTCGACAATATGTAAAATACATTTTGAAATCGAAAGGCTAGAGAGCATTTTGAGGGTTTGAGGAAGTTCAAGGTTATGTGACTGCCTATTTTAGGAAGGCTTTAACTGAAAAGCTGACCATGTATTATTATACTTGATAGCCCAAAGTACCCCTGTGTAAAATTTTATGGGGATCGGTCTACCGCAACATGTTTTCTTTTCAATTAAAAAAAAGCACCAAGATTTTTTGAACACCCGTTAGTTTTGACATAGCTGTAAAAACATTTGGCACAGAACTAAATTCGTCAAGATTTATTGAATAGTATTTGTTCAGATCTCGTAAACAATCTAAAAATTATGTATGCTAAGCTTTCTTCTTTTTGTAAAATCGCGTTTTATTGACTGTTTTATATGACTCAATAGGGCTATTGGTACAAACATAACCAGGAGGCGAACAAGAAATTTTCCATTTTGAAGATGACTAGCGTGTGTTGTTCAGTTAATTGTCTTTAGAAAATAATTTTTGTATTTTCAATCTAAATTTTTGTTTTAACTAAGCAGCACACATCAGATGTGTGTTTTTCAAGTTGTGTGCTCATCAGGAATTGAATGTGTGTTGGTCAGGCTCTAGTATGTGCTAGTCATACTTGAGTGTGTGGTGGTTAGGGACATCCAAAATTGAATGCAATGATGATACAAAATTAGCCAAGCTCTCAAAATCAGACACATTATAAGATAAGAATAAAAGAAAGTCTGTAATCAAGGCAATTAACCATGAAAATAATCTAGTCATAATTGATCCAAATAAAATTGTAGAAAGCTTAAATATATTTTCAATCAGTAGTTTAGGAAGAGAGTCTGCTTAAAACATATGTTGGCCTTTCTTGGCTTTGTAAATTTTGGAACAAAAAAGCAAGAACAAAAATTTTTAATTGTAATAACTTTTTTTCCTTTGGTCCAAAGCTTGTTCTACAAAATGTATCATGTGATACATAGCATGTATCACCGATATTTGATCTCTGCAAAAACTATGCAAATCTGCAAAATAGTATATGCATTAAAAAATCATTAAAATTTAATTGCAGAGATTTTGCACAGATTAAATTAAAGGTGATACATGTTATGTATCAAATGATGCATTTTGTAGAACCAGTTTTAGACCAAAGGAAAAAAAGTTATTACAATTTAAAATTTTTGTTCTTTTTTTTTTGTCCCAATCTTTTATACAACATGGATTTATGCTAAAAAGATCATGATAAAGAAATTTACTTGAATCATTGGAATTTATCACATCAGCTCTCATTAGAGGGCTATATTAAATACACTGATTTTTCGAAATTTATATTTTTATATTTAGAATTTTGATTTTACTGATAATATACAGTGTGTTACAAAAATTTAGAAATTTTTTTATTCGTTAAGGTTCATTTGGCTCAATTAAATCATTAAGTGTATATTTACACCTCTTCTTTTATGTTAAGAATCGGTTTTTTGACCGCTGTATGAGACTCTAAACCTTTTTTTTTGGAGATATCTCATTATAGTATATTTATTTATGTGTGAAAAATGGTAGAAATAATTGTTAAAACTTTTGGATTACCCGAATTTCTAATTTTTTTCACCAAGTTTTATTTCTTATTTTTTAGAGGAAGTCTTTGATTATTATTTATTAAAAGAAAACTATATTTTTATGCCGAGTGTGATATATCAAATTGAAGAGAAAAAAAAATTCAAATTAGTGCTTTTATTTTTTTGGAATTGTGAATTTTGGAAGAAAAAAACCTAGGAGCCATTTTTAACAACTTAAATGTATCGGTAATTGTATACGCTGACGATATTATGCTCATCAGCCCAGTCGATGCACACTTACAGTCTTTATTATATATTTGTGAGAATTTTGGTGACTAAAATTGGAGACTAAAATTTAATCCTAAAAAGTCAAATATTATTGATTTTGGTCATCTTTTGTTTAGAAATGATTTTTATCTAAATAATCTTAAATTAATATTTGGGTTTTAATTTAAATTCAGATCTTTAATAGAATATCAATAATGAACTTTAAAAAGGTTCAAAAATCATTTTTCTCGTCCTCCTTCTTAATTGAGAAAATTAATAAAATCACTCCATCTCTTAAAGCCTTTATACATAAAACTTATTGTTTATCACAATTTACGTATGGTCTGGGAATAGTTACACTTAATAAAACAATGATTAATACATTAAATATTAATCAAAACAATTTAATAAGACAAATGTTCAACCTTCGTTATACATGTCACATGTCGGGGGTCTTAAAAATTTAAAAATTTGATCAACTTTACCTTTTTTCAAAACTATCATTTATTGCGACGATAAGATTTAACTCGTTAGCATCTAGTATTTTTGAGTGCATTAAGCAAAACGTAACTACCTGTCCAACAAAGTCAAATAACTCTTTTGAAACACATATTCAACTTTTGATTAACCATTTTAATTTAGATTTTCCTTCACTTTTATATAATATAAGTAAGTTTAAAAAGGAGTTAAAGAGGCATTTTTTCATCAGTGATGGCATTTTTGACTCTATCAAGATGTGTCTAGGAAACATAAGATTTAAAGATTATCATATATTTTTAAATGTATTAATAAGGCCTAAATGAATTTCATAACTTAAGATCCAAAAAGTTCATTAGAAGCTATCTTCCTTTTCATTTTCATACAACTGTAATATTTTCAAATATTTATATATATATACATATACTATCTTTTTTATTTTTTGTTTTTATTTTTGTACTCTCTTCTAATTTTTATTTTTACTTCTCCTGAAGGAGGTTAATTAAATTCAAATAAATAAATAAATAAAAATAAATAAATTAAAAGAAAATTATATTTTTATGCCGAGTATGATATGTCAAATTGAAAAAAAAAACACTGAATTACAATTTAAAATTTTTGTTTTTGTTTTTTTCTTCCAAAATTCACAATGCTTAATTTTTTTCTTTTGCATTCTAATAATTGTAAAATCGAATATATCAAAAAATTTAGATAAATAAAATAATTAATTTCTAAACTTTAGCAACATACTGTAAACTAAAAGTGAAGCATATACTAATTCAATATATTGAAAAAAGTATTTTTAAAATTAATACAAAATTTAAAAAAAAAATCTAAAAATAAAAGCACTAAAACATACCGATATTTTAATATTTCCTGACTGAACAGCATTGATTTTAAATCCGACTAATTCAGACAAATCATTGTTCTCATAGCGCAGGATCAAAAACCTGTTTGCCAAGCCTGCGCTGTCTGCTTTCAATTGAGAAATTTCCAAATTCAAAAATTGATCTAAATTTTAAATTTTAGAATTTTTTTTTCCATATGATATTGAATAAAATACCTGCTTTTAAATTTTGGCTAGAGTGATCTCCAAAATTTATGGTAATTTCGGTTAAATTAACTAATTTTGCCAAGCATTTAATTGTCAGATCAAGACTAGCTGTCGCATCAGAGCAGTAAAAATCAAGGTTTTGTCCTTAACGAATAATTTAGAAAAATTTTTAAAAAAAATTTTTTTCTAGACTGACCATGAAAGCCGCTAGTCAATAGCGATAGAGTGAAAAAAAAATTTAATATGATAAGCATTTTTGTTTGAAAAAAAATAAAAACTATTGCTTTATATACCATTGAATTCAATTAAAATATTTCCGCTTTCAAAAATCACTTAAAAGTTTTTCAAAATAAAAAAAAGTCGAAAATTGTTTTAGAGTGTATTTTAGAATAATTAAACCAGAGACAGTTTTGAAAAGCATTTTAAATCAATTATTTAATGTATTAAAAATAAGCTAGGTCTATTAAATCTGAAAAGTATGCTATAATAATAAGTTTTAAAATATCTCGTATTTATGGTCATTTCAAAAAAGATCAAGTTTTTTGGAAACTCATGAACAGCTTCAAGCCCCAGTGGTATTGTTGTATTGATGCAAGGGTTGGATTATAATTAAAAAGACTGCTACCAAATTAACAAAAGAACATGAAAGAAAATCAAACGAAAATCTACTGCTAAAATGGACAAATTAATTTTAATTATTTCAAGAATGTCTGAAAAAGGACAGCAGCGAGAAAAATCATTTAAATAATTCAAAGTTTTTTTTCATCAAATTTTTTATTTTATAATTATTTATCATCATTTTTTAAAATTAAGTCATGTTTTCATATTTTTGAGAATCAAGATGACATTTTCATAGTTAGTTTTTTCAATTTATTTGAGAATTAAGTTTTTGAGTCAAAACTAAATAAGATTCTTTGCTACTTTTTAATCAACTTTATTTTAGAAAGATTTTTTTTAGATTCTCATTTTGGTTTAGTAATTGACGTGAACATAATAAAAAAAAACTGGAGTGGAAAAAAACAAATATTGAAATGATTTGCCCAAAAATCCAGGACTAATTGATCTATAATTTCTAAGAATATAATTGAAATTAATGTAATGGATTTTAAATATTTTCTTAAATAAAATTGATTCCTTCCTTTTGATATTTAAAATTGAAAAATATTTCTTGGCACTTTTGTCAAAAAAATTAAAGTAAAATAGAATTTCAAAATTTAAGAAATTTATTTTTGAAACAAAAAGAACAAAAATTTTTTCTATTTTGATAAATTAAAATTTTTTTAAAAGATTTTTTTTACCTATAATAATTTTTCTGATGTAAATAAAAGACAAAATACAAAACATCAATAAGATTTAAATTGACTATTACCTTAAGAAATAGGCTATTATTTATTTTAGTATTTGATTTTCAAAATAGAAACTGTAATAAAATTATTAAATAAAATAATTGAATTGAAACTAAATTAATTTATTAATCCCTACTTTATTTTATTAATTTTTTTAATTTATTCTGAAGGAGCTCTAGCTCGGTACAGAAAACAAATAAATAAATTTAAAAATATCAGTGATTCAGAAACATCAGCAACATTAATATTAAAACCAGTTCGTCCAAAAGATCAAGATACTGATGATGAAGTTGATGAGATTGAAGTCGAACATAAAAAGAACAGAGGAAAGGTAAAAGTATACATTGAGTATCAACGTGAAAAAAGAAGCTAAAACGTGGTATCTATTACAAAAAAGAGAGGAAGGCTATCGAGAGGATATTTTAGTTTATAAAAAAAGGAAGAATTTTTGTTCATTCTGTATTTGAAATTCACAATACAAAAGATCATTCTGAGAAATAATTTTTTTTATATTTTTATTAGATATTAGATTTGAATATAAGATTTTTTTAATTGAAAAATTTAATGCAGAGGCATGATTCTAATAACTTGTTTTAAAAGCTTAAAAGAAAATAGTTTAAAGTAATTTGTTATTTTCTTATTATACATATCAGTTTATAGCATTGAGAATTTTGAAACAAAATCAAAAGCTTAAAATTGAAATAACTTTTTTCAAATTAGGTCCATAACTTGCTCTGAAAATTGTATCTACTGATATAAATTTTGTATCATCCAAATTTATTATGTGCAAAAATTCTGTAACTCTTCATTATAATGTATGTATAAGAATATTTAAAAAAATAAGCTTAGATTATGCAGGTTATTTGCAAAAAGAAATTATGGGTGATAAATGCTTTTTATCAGATGATTAGTGTTGGGAACCGTAAAGCGGTTATTGATGAGGCCCAAAATTTTTTTTGACCACGAAAAAGACCGCCTAGTTACACGGCGACTCTGGCGGCCGAAAATATGGACCGCCGAGTTTGCCGACCAGATCATATACGAACAGCCAAATGTACGGCCATTTTTTAAACGGTCTATTTGGCGGTCAGATAAATTTAGTGGCAAAAAATTTCAGGAAAAAAATTTAATCCCTTTTTAGATTTCTTATTTAAAGTGACGAAATATTTTCAAATAATAAATACAAATCACTAATTTTTTTTCATCCAATTTTTCTCAAGAAAAATTATTTTTTGCTAAAAAATCATGTTATTTTCTTTCAATATATAGTTTTGAAAATCAATTTCAAGGTTAATCAACAGGCTAGTGCCCATGCCTCATGAGACCGATTAATACTTCATTTATTTAATTGATTATTAAACAAATATAAATATATATATATATATATATTAAAAGTATAAAAAAAATAAAAATATTTATAAAAATTAAAAAGAGTTATTGATTTAATAGTCATTTGAAAAAATTTAGTGTTGAGTACCGTGAGTGGCGGCCACTAGACCGTCAAAAGTTGATGTTGGCCGTTTTGATGGCCGAGTGTAAAAACAAACCTT
>VANL01001779.1:0-10697 GCA_006352455.1 Brachionus sp. 'Tiscar' | reverse complement strand
TTTTGCTCTACATCCACATCGTTTAAGGTGGTGTCTAAAATCTCATACGATCTAAGGTTTTGGTTTACAAAAATACACCACCTCCTTTTCGGTCCCTTCTGCAATTACTGTACAAATTATAACCATTCAGTTGAGGACTAAAGGACTCAGTGAACCATGTTTCGGTTATAAATAAGATTAAAATTCAATGTTAAACTTAGTATTTTATAACTGCATATTCTGCAAAAAATTGCTGCAAGCAGAATTATGTACAACACTTAGATATGGTTTAACATAGTTTGGTACACATGATAATATGTCTCTGCATTATATTTTATCATTTCAAACGCTCTTAAAATTTTTTATATGATAAATTTTGAGCATGAGCATAAAAATTTTGATCAGAAACTTCAATTTGCCATTATTTCCGGAATTTTTCTTTTATCTAATATGGATGCTAAAACTTTTTAGTTTGAATGCGTTCGCATGCGAAATTATATTATCACAAAGAGATAATTAGCAACTAATTTCATAAAAAAACTTTTGATTATTTTTGAATAAAAACTACTCAATCAACATTTATTAAATAAAATAATTTAAAATTGAATAATGTCTGAATCCAACAAAAATACTGTCGAATTCTTATCAAGCAATTATGGTATCACTCAGCAAAATAAATTGCACCCAATAGCGATCATAAATGGGTATCGATATAGATGGAAAGATGACAATTAAAATTCAACAAGATACGTGTGTATCAATTCAAAATGCTATGCAAGTTTAACTTTAAAAGAAGACCAAGTATTGAAATTGAGAGGACAACATTATCACGACTCTTTAACAGATTCACACTTTTTAATAGCAAAAGCAACTCAAGATTTAAAGAAGTTTATGAGAAAAATGATAAGTCAGTTACGCAATGGTATAGAGATTTTGAGACCAATTTAGTTAATAATGGGGTTAGCGATAGAGTAATCGCTACGCGGGTTCCAACTCTAATAAAATTTAATCTTCTCTTAAAAAAACTAGAGCAAAAAATAATGAAAAAGAACCAGTAGATTATTCAAATTTAGAATTAACTGAGGACTACCGTGTCACGCTTAGAAACGAACCATATTTAAGATATGATAACAAATATAGTGGAAACAGAATTATGATTTTTGTTGATTCTAAGATTCTGAAGATTCTAAGTGAAGCAGAAACTTGGTTAATGGATGGTACATTCAAATGTGCACCATTAACAATGATGCAATTATTTGTGTAAAATTTTTGATTTTTTAAAAAAATTTAGCAATAAATCAAAATGTGAACCTAAATCCTAAGTCAAAAATGGTTGACTTTGAAAAGCGTATTTATTTGGAATTACCATTTTCCACATGTAATAATCAAAGGCAATTTTTAGACGGGCAGTTCGTGTTGGTTTAAACATAAGATCAATATAACAAAGATGATGTCAGAGAGTTTGTCAATTTGTTTGGTTCACTAGCACTAATTCCACTTGAAAAAGTGCATAAAGGTTTTAAGATTATCAAACAAAACTCTCCAGAGTGCAACAAGTGTGAACAATTGATTAAATATTTTGAAAAAATTTGGATGAAAGAATATTCACCGCAAATGTGGAACCATTTTGATAAAGATATACGAACCAACAATAAAATCGAATGTTTTCATTCTGGATTAAACAAGATAATCAACAAGAATCATCCCAACACATTCACATTGGTAAAATACATAAAGCAACAACAAGCAGGAGTATTGATAGATTATGAACGAGTCAAACAAGCTCAAGTTGTTCAAGTGCAGTCAAAACAAAACAAAAAAAAAGATTTCCAATTGGAACTTTAAAGTTGAATTAGAGTTGAACACAAAAATTTAAATAACTTAAAACATTTTTTATTCAGTTTGAGTCAATTTATACAATATCCTTATGAGTATTGGTTTGAAAGACAAGATTTCACTTCATTTGATGAATTTGAAGGAGAAGAGAAGGAGAAGAAGAAGATTTTGAATTGCCAGAACTAAACATACTTTTACCAGATCAAAATGTATCTTTACTGGAGCAAAATATTCCATGTGAATTAACTTTTGCGAATTTAGAAACAGTTAGAAACTTATTCAGCAGAATTCGATTTCAGTAATAAAATGATTCTTTTGATATAATTGAATCGCTTATAAATAGA
Organism: Brachionus sp. 'Tiscar'; assembly: GCA_006352455.1. Classification (NCBI taxonomy): domain Eukaryota; kingdom Metazoa; phylum Rotifera; class Eurotatoria; order Ploima; family Brachionidae; genus Brachionus; species Brachionus sp. 'Tiscar'. The sequence continues at coordinate 8,538 of VANL01001779.1, read as the reverse complement.
GAAAATTTTGAAAGAATGAGAAAAGCCAAACGAGATGAGCAAGAAAGTGTTGAAAGAGCAATTGCTGAGATACATTTGCGTAGTAAGTAATGGCAAATGCGAAACGAAAAAAATAGGCTTTATTTGAAAAATTTTTATAATGATGAGCAATACAAGATGATTCTTTAATTAAATGAAAGACAATTCGACTGAAGATGTAAGATTTTAAGTGATCATGATTGAATACAAACAAACCATCCAAAGCCCAAGCAGCAGCATTTAGAAAATATTGAATTATTTCAAATATGCTTTCACAAGAGTATATCAAGTCTATGTAGGACAAAATGCTTGATAAATGATCCCATTTCATTAATCTTTTGTTAAAATTATAAACTATTGCGTCTTCATATTTTTTCAAGTGTATTAAAGACCAAGAATGTAATTTTATATTTAGTCAAAGTCGCTTTCTTAGTTCATATAAAGAAGGAAACAATTTTTCAAAATGTTTATTTTTTTGGATAAACACAGTTTAATGGCAAAAGTATTCCTAGACTAATTGCTCTTTCTAATATTTTACAATAAATATCCAAATATTCATTATTGAATGAAAACTCTGACCAATATAACAATTCTAATTGTCTGTAAGAATTTAGTCATTAGAATTTAGAATTTAGAATTTTGAGTAGTTGTTAGAATTTAGAATTTATTTTATCACTTAAATCTTCTTCGTGTATTAATTGATAAATGGATTTAGCTAGACAAAATGTGGTTTATATGATTTAGAGTAGTTTTCAAGGTTCTGCTTTTGGAAGAAAATTTTTAATTAAATTTTTTCACTAATTGTCTTTTCATATTAAAAGTACAAAACAATTTAATTCAAATTACTTGTATTATTGTTAGATAGTATTTCATTTTCTTTTTCGATTGTATATTTAATACATATTGAGTCGAAAAAAATATATGATTTTTCTTAATTTATGCAGAAAAAACTAAACAACATTAATAATTAATAGTTAACTTGTGTTTAGAAAATGTAAAATACAAATTTTAATAACAGATATAGTAGCAATATAATTATTTTTTTTATGGCCAAAGTTACTTGTTCTCATGAAAATATCGAAAAAATTAAAAAACCAAAATTGATAAATTATTTTTGTAAATGATTTACCTAGTGTAATATAAAAGTGGATACCCGAAAAAATCACACCCTACATTTTTTCACTCAAATACAGGCCCGGTTTGAATTTTAAAAATAAATGTTTAGTAGAGCTCGTTAATGTCTCAAAAAAATATTTTAAGTTTTTTACTTTAAATTTTCACGAAGTGAATCATGACGCCACTCAAACCATAAAAATCGAAGCCGTTCTGTTCAGAAGCCATGATCTTGCTGTAGTAGAGGTGCTCTAACATGATGGCTTTGGCTGGGGTGCGGCTGGCGATGAAGATTTTACCGAATTGGTTGTTGAGGATATTGGCTATTCTACCTTCGTCTGCGTGAGGGACACTGTCGCTATCAGTGAGACATTTGACCGTGTTTCTGCACTGCTTCTTGTTGTTAATGTAGTCATAAGGCAGCTTAGGCTCATTCTTACCGGCTCTGACAATCGATGTTTCGTACTTATAGATTGTGTTGCGCACTGCTTCTGACTTATTTGCAAAAATTATACTTTTATTGATTGCAATAAAGTAAATTTTAAATTTACATTTACAGTGGTGTTTCGGATTTAGTAATTTACGATAATTAACGTTAAAAAAAGTAAATTTACCAAATTTTACGTAAAATATTATAAATTAACGTAAATTTACCAAAGTAAAAAAAAGTAAATTTACCAGGTTTAAAGTAAATTACCAGGTTTGGTAAATCGAAATTTTCCAAATTTTACGACTGATTGCTTGCTCTAATATTTTAAATATAATATTACAAAAATATTATATTTAAAATATTTGCGTAGAAAAACTTGTAACACCAAACCAATTGAGACATATCTTTGAAAGTTAAACATTTGCTAAACACTACTGTCATGTTCAAATTGTCTCTTAGTAATTCAAGATATTTAAAATTGTTCTCTCTGTTAAAGTCAATATTGAAATCACCAAGGATGAACAATTTAAATTCGTTCCACATGTATAATAAACAAGATGATAATTGTCAAATAATAATTTTGCTTCATTTTGTCTAAAATTCTTTCTATTGTGACATTCACTTAGAAAAATAACATCAGCTTTATATATACATAATCATATTTGACATTTTTTGTTTGAATTAAATGATTGAATATTTTGAAACACTATTGTCAAATCACTTGTTCTCTTCAACTCAAAACCAAAGTCTAAAAAAGAGTAATTGTTTCTCATGTTAGCATCCTACCTAAGTCTATTCATTTCAATGCGAAACATTGAAATAAATAGACTAAGGTCTGTTAAAATAAAAACAATATTATCACAATTTTACAATAAATGCCGCATTAGGGAGCAAGGCATTACGGAATTTTCAATACTGATAATTTTCAAAAATTTAAATATAAGTTTAAAGGCATTTTGAGTTTTCTTTCTTTTTGGGCTCCATAACTCAGAATGCCTAAGTGTGTTGTCTAATTGTTTTAAAAATCGCGTATAATATTTTTAAATAACAATAATATATAATTAAAAAACTAAAATACTGAATTAAGAACAAAATAAAAACAAAATTAATTTTTAATTAATCCCATAATGTTCAATAAAAAAATGATACCTTTAATGCTATCGAGAACTTCTAAAACTTGCTTACACCAGAAAAATGTCAAAATTACATAAATCATTTAAAAAATGGTTAAAATTAAAAATTTACCATTTTTTACTATATTTTACCATTAAATTGATAAAATTTTACAAAAATTTACGTAAATTATGGTAAATTTTTTTTGAGACATATTTTTGAAAATAAATAAAATGACAAATATATTTAATAAAAGTTACAAGCTTTGAACTGTCCACTGATGCAAATTCTTTGAGACAAATGACAAGGGAGTTTTAAAGCCGTATATTCTAGAGCTTTTAACATAGACATCAACTTTTTCTTTCGAAAAGCTTGTTATCAAAGTATTTTTGTGACCGAAACAATTTTTTAAGTATCTAATAAACAGTTTTTCTAGCCTTAACTTTATTGTTTCTAATTAATATAGGTTTATACACTAATTGATGCTAGGTTTATACAGTACAGTCGTGTCGTATTAATCCGAACCTCATTTATCTGAAATTTTTGAATTTCGAACTAATTTCCTCTATGTCCTATCCCTTTTTATTTTAAGCGAACCAAAGTGTTCGGATTATTTTGCGATTCGAACAAAAATTTTATGTTCTCAGTATTTGCTAAATTTTAGTGTACAATTAGAATTATTTTTTTATTCGAACCATAAAAAAGACAAAATACAAAATTAATAAAAAAAGGTCTATATAGTCTAAATAGTAGTTTGTAATGAGGAATCTGAGGAGGTCCTCGATGTAATGCCGGTAGCTGAAGAATCTATTAAGCATTGTAGATATAGAAGTGATTTAGATGCATTAAAAATTGTTCAGCAATATGTTGAATAGTCAAAAAATATTAATTCAAATAATTTAAATCAAGTATCCATCAAAAAATATTTAAGCTAATCAAGAAACAATTTTTATCTGTAAATTTATTATTAATTTAGTTTTTATGTCTGTTATGTTATATACTTTAAAAATTTAACAAAATTTGTAATTTTTTCTAAATTCAACAAAATGTTTTTTTTTCTTTGTAAAATTGAACTTTTTATTTATCAGAAAAATTTAATCCGAACCCAGATTCTTGACTCCGAAAAAGTTCGGATTAATGCAACACGACTGTAGGAAAAAAATTAGAATCTATAATTGAACTTATGAGAGCACTATCAATCCCTCCTAAAGTTTTACCATTGAGTTTCCATCAGTTATGGTACAGAATTTTGATAATATTTATTTTATTTTATCTTGACTTAAAAATTTATTTGCTATTTATTTTTACACAGGAATTTTCAAATAAGATTGAGTCTGCTTGGAAATATTTAGGAAAATTTGGATTACTCAGCTAAGCTCTTTCAAAGCTCTATTCTCATTTTGATTGACTTAGTTTAATCAATCTGTATGTCGACTCCTCGACCCACTTGTGCAATTGCTCCCTCAAATTTCTTCTTTTTTTCTAAGCTATTTAACATGTGTAGCATGTGTACTCTGTATTCTATCTTTTAATAATTTTGCAAGTGTTCCTCTGAATGTGTACTTAACATTCTTAACACTTTTTAATTTTTTTTTTTAATTTTTCATTTGAGTATAAAAATGATCATCAATCTTAACTGTATTTAGAAAATGAAAAAAATTCTTTTGTTCCAAAAGCATTTACCTGTGAAATAGCTTTAAAATAAAATTAGAAAAACTCATTTTTAATTTGAAATTTTTAAATTTTCGATTAGAAACCTTTTTTTTTAAGACAAAAGAACATCATGTAACAAAATTGATTAAAAAATGTAATTTCTGTTTTTTAATTTAAAATTGGAAATAAAATTTTCTGATTAAAAATATTCTATCAAAAATTTTCAATCTAAAATTAAAAAAATGACAAATTTTTCAAACATTACTTTTGATGCAAACTTGCTACCAATTGTAACAGACATATTCAACGTATTTATACTGCCTCCTATTTGTTTTGCAGGCATCATTCTTAGTCTATTTTGTATTATTGTCACTAACAAGTTTAACGATAGCATTATTTTTTTCTACATAAAAATAAACGCTGCGTCAGACATGTGCTTTTTGATGATCAACTTTTTCATTGGTATAATTAGATGCGGCAGTATATGTCCCCTAGACACCACATATGCGGCAAAATTTTATGAAAAATACATCTATCTATTCATAGGCAGCACTTTTCTCATGATTAGCTCATTCATTGAAATATTCATCATTCTTGTTCAATACTTGACCTTGTGCAAAATTAACTTTCAAGAAAAACTCAACAAATATTTAATTTTGTTTATATTTTTAATTGTATCTTTGATTTTAAACAGTCCAATAGTAATCATACGCAAAATAGACAAAGCAACTAAAACAGAAAATGAACAAGAAATTTTCTCGCTACAATTAAACGAGTTTGGCAAAAGTGAATCTGGCAAAATTTTGTCCATCATGTACGGTTTGATCCGCGGGGCTTTTTTATTCATTTTGCTGTTCATTTTTAATTGTATGTTGACTTATAAGTACAAAAAATATTTGAAAAATAAAAAAAAAGTACATCATGCAGTTAATTCTACTTTAAAAAGCAGAAATCAAAGCAAAACTGACACTCGATCTGATGATATGCCTAAAAGTGGCGGTAAAATTGAAAAATTGAATGCTCGCATGAGCTCAATGCTTATATCAATGAGTGTGTATTTTTTGATTAGTCACCTACCATTTTCTGCAGCACCAATTTTATTTGCTTTAAATGTAGACAAAACTTTTTATAATGGATTTTTGATTTTTGCCAATTTTGTACTCTTTTTGTCTCATGGATTTACATTTTTTATATTCTTTTTTTTTAATAGCAAAATTCGTCAACAAACTTATCAATTAGTTAAAAAATAAATAACGTAATTACTCGAGTTTTATGACTCGAGCTCGAGTGAAATGACATGTCTTTATATATCGAACAGTGGTTGAAAATTTCGATTTATGACATGTCATAAAACCCGAAAATACCCCTAAAAATCATTTTTTTCTAAAAAATAGTAACCGTAATAGTGACATGTCACATAACCAGAAAATATAAGGTTTTTACTTTATGTAAATTCTTGTAAGAACAACAATAAAAGAAATTATTAAAATTGGATTAGTTTTTTATTTATTATTAAAATTATTGTCTAAAAAAGCTATGTCCGGGTAAAAAAATATAAAATATTTGAACGATTTGTTAAGGCTAAAATTTTTACAATTTATACAACAAAAAGATTGATTAGGTCTCAAATCCTTTGGCCAACAATTATCACAGACCTATTTGTCACAACTTTTTTTTTTAACCTTGTTCGCTCCTTGTGGAGCATAGGGGGGAGCTCTTTTCTAAGTACCTTTTTGGGCGAAGACTCCAATCTGACACAGAGGTGACTGCATCGAGTTGATCATCTAAGCCGTAATTATCAAAATCCCCAGTCGAAACTGTTCCCCCATTTTTTTTAATGAAAGGGGTTTAAAACATCCGCCCCGTACTACAGAGAGACATTCATAAGATTTTCTCTCCCCTTGCGAGGATCGAATCTTCGACCCTCTGCTTTAATGACTAACAAGCAAAACTCTCGGATATACGGGCTCAAAAAAAAAAATTGTCACAACTTTGGCATGATAGCCATATCCACTTTGATTCGATGATTTTTTGTTTCAGTACTTAGTTTTTTATCACACTAGTTATCGAGTCTAATAAGTTTGTTTCATATTTTATAAGCTTTTTTGTTCTATTCTTAATTGAATAATTGAATAATTAAAACAGATAAAGAAAATAAATATTTATGAATAGTTATAATATGGTTAAGTTTCACGCCAAACATTCAAGAAAGTTCAAAGTCGGGTCGACTATCCCCCTGATCCCTTTTGGGATCAAACATTACAAAAATGGATGACAACTTTTTTTGACGTGTATATGTGTAATATGGGATCAATACACATATTACACATAAACACGTCTTTCACACAAATCCAAAACCCGCCTATTTTCTTCTCGATTAGTTAAAAGGATATCCTGGATAATATAATTGTTGGTCCAAGAATTTTTATTTTGAACTTTGGATGTACAGTTTAAAGTTTATTAAAGCTCTCTGAAGATACCAGTGTTGATAACCCGCATCATATGTAATTAATACACTTCAATTTAATACTATTCCTAATTTGTGACATGTCACTATTACGGTTACTATTTTTTAGAATAAATTGATTTTTAGGGGTATTTTCGAGTTTTATGACATGTCATAAATCGAAATTTTCAACCACTGTTCGATATATAAAGACATGTCACTATTTTATAATTTATAAATTAAAATTAAAGTACAATTTAAAATTAGTACGCTTTTATTCCTTTCTTCTTATTTTCTCCTATTCCCTAATTTTAATTTCTAAGGGAAGATGAAATAAAGTGCCGAGAAAAAAGAAAGGAAGAGAAGAGAAGCAAAAGATGTACCAGTTTCAAATTGTATTGTACTATCTTAATCATATTAGTTATTTTATTTATTGTGCCAAAAGTTTAATCCTAAATAAAACTTTTAAAAATATTTTATTACCAAAAAAGAATGAAAAATAAATTAATAAAATAAAACATTTTTTTGTAAAAAATTTAATTTTTTAAAATTATCTTTTGGTTACTTTTTTTAATAAAAGAAGTCTCTAGGAAAGTCTTTATTTTGTTTTGTTTTAATTAGCAAGTTCAAGTTTCTGATCAAAATTTTTATGCTCATGCTCAAAATTTATCTTTTAACAAAATTTTTTGAGTGTTTGATAAAATGATAAAATTTAATGCAGAGACATATAATCATGTGTTTCTGCAAAAATTTTTTATCTATTTTTCTATTGAAAGTGTACCTACCATAAATTACACATTTTTCTAGCATTTTCTATGATTCTTTTTTTCAATTAAAAATAAAAAAATCTTAATTTTAAGTTAAAATTAAAATCATATCATTTGATAGTTTTCCCAGTTATCTTTTTTAATAATTGAAATTTTTTTAATACGCTTTTTATATTTTTTGTCGAAATTTTAGTCAAATAAATTTTAATTATTTTGTTCAAACTTTTTTTTTGATTTAAAAAAAAAGCAAAAAATTTAATTTTTTTTATTTTTTACTTCTACTTAAAGAAGGTTAATTCAATTTAATAAATGAATAAATAAAGAACTCAATAATCAAATAAAGAAATAAAAATTTATAGCCAAAAGGTTTGTGTGTTCAGCAGATGGTCGTAGGTTCGATATCCGCAGTAACTTTTTAATGAAGTTTCTCTATTGTCCTATACAAAAAAAGGAATACATTTTAAAAGGAACTTAATCTTTTTTTTTAAAAAGCAATAAAACTTAGCTGTATGAAAAATAGAGTGGGAGCATTTGTTTTATTCGAATTTAAAAACAATAACATTGGAAAACAAAATTGACTTGTTTTTGGAACGAGAATTTAACTAAAACAAGGTTCTGTGAAATTTAGTACAAATTGAACAAAAATATTTATTTATTTTATTTATAAAACTTAAAGTTAGATCGCTACCAATGACAAGTGAATCGTCATTACTTTTGTCCCGAGCATCAAAACGAAAAAATGAAGACAGGCGGGGTCTAGTGGATAGTGTTATCAGTTGATAACAAAAAATGTTATCAAAGTCCTCACCACCGATTATGTTATCAACTCGATAACATATTATGTTATCAAGAAATTTAGTTATCAACCTTGATAACAATATATTTTAAATGATAACAAAATTTTTGATTTGATAACAAAAGTATTGTCTTGATAACAAAAATATAATTTTTCTAAACATTGCAGAAATAAATTTTTTTTTAAATGAATCATCAAAATT
>VANL01001778.1:0-10700 GCA_006352455.1 Brachionus sp. 'Tiscar' | reverse complement strand
CAGGCCGCAAACTCTTTTTTTTCTATTAAACGATTCTACAATTTTTTGAATTAAAAAGAAAAGATTATCTGATGTTCACCGGTGTTTCCTAAAACTAGACTACTCCTGGATAAGGAGTGAGTTTTGTTCTAAAAAATTCTATAATCTAGAATATACTATTCGTTTCAGTAACTTTCCTAGACAACTCGTTATACTAATTGGTCTATAATTTAAAGGATCATGTAAAGTAGAAATCTTATTTTCAACCTTAACACTTACTTAATTGTTAATTGTAACTCTTTATACTTGTTTTTTTTTCAAGTACGTATGTATAATCATATGTAACAACCAAAAAATATTAATCAGCTGACTTTGGTGTAGGTACCTGAATAAAATGAGTTGGTTCGGGATCGGGTCTGCGTAACTCAAACCTGATATCCGGAAAAAAAACCATTCTAATGCCTGCTTTTAAATGTCTTTGCAGCGAGACTTTCAATATATTGTATTGTTTAATGTATGCCTGGTTGGACCCCATCTAGAGTATACTATCAGTTAATAGTGTCCTTATTCAAATATAATTCAATAATACAAAGTGGTAAACAATTTCCTACATATTTAATTTTAATAAGAGAATCAACTACAGCATAATATACTGTATTTAAAAAGATTCCTTATTTAATGTTATTTTTTAGAGTACAATCAATTTGTATAAATAGATTAACCTCTAGTCTGCTTTAATTAAGATTGACAATTTAGTAAAGATTAAACTTTTTGTTTTAAACTTAAAAAAAAATAGAATTTTTTAAATTAGAAAATAAAATCATTTTATTTAAAATATGTGTGCTGTTTTTTAAATATTTAAAACAGGTCGTGCATCAAAAATTTAATAATTTGTGATTATTTTTCTTATTAATTAAAGCCTAATTGAAGTATTTGAATGCAAATTAAAAAAATTTATAAAAAAAAATCATTTCAGACTGGTAAAATAAAAATTTAATGAAAAGATTAAATCATTTGAATTTTTTTGATTAGAAACTAATGAAATTAATTTGAAAAAGAAAATTTTTTTTTTTAACTTTGAATAAAAGATTAAATTTATTAATATTAGATAAGCAGACAAAAATAATTAAACTGACCTGTTTGAGAAGAGTAATAGGTGAATTAAAGCTTTTAAAAGAATAAATGAGCTTTGATGTCTTTATATTCCATAATTGCATAGAACCTTGATTGCTACCGAGTAGAATTTTATTCAGATAAGTAATTGGATGTAGCATAGCAGAAATATTAAAAGACTCCTTGGCAAAATTGAGCGTCAAATAAACTTCACAAGCTTCAATGTTCCAAATTATGATAACATTATTTTGATCAAGAGAGATTAAATGGGCTCCGAATGGCAAAATAGTGACCACATCTGACTCATGTCCTTCAAAAGTTTTCACAATCTAAAATAAATTAAGAATAAAAAATTTTTATTTTTTCTTATTTTTTTACTTTTCTTCCGTGTTTGAAAGCGTAAATTTTATTTTTAGAAGATGCATAGATAAATGAAGCGTCAGCACCCAGGCTTGTTATGTCATGCTCAAGTGAATCGCTCACTCTGACCAGACCCATATTCGAGCATTTGTAGACGTGAAAAGCCTTGCCAACTGATGTGATCACATAATTTTCCTGATGATTTTGATTGTAGCGTACCACGCATGGCACATTATCGCTGTTTACACCTAAAGCACGATAAGCTGCGAATATTTTTGAGTTTTGTTCGGGCATTTTAAAATTATTAAACTTTAAAAAAGTTTTTTGAATAAATAATTATTTTTTTTAACATGTGCGATTTGAAACTAAAGCGAGTGGATTCAAAAATTTGCATGCACTTTTTTCTCATGACCAAATTTAGTTAACAAAAGATCAGTTAAAAATTATTGTTATCTGTTCAAAAATCAGTTCCATTAAAATCTCAAAAAAAAGATTCAACAGAGATGGAATGTGGAATAAATTGGGATTCATATGAGATCTCATTAGAATGAAGATTCGTGTGAGAAACTCAAGAGCTTCTCGTCTATTTTCTCATTTCTGTTTCAGGTAGTTATTGTTGCGAAAAAATGAAATATTTGCCGTCTCAGGTGGTTATTATTGAAGCGAATCATCAAGTATTGGACTTTTGAAAAAAATTAAAAAAAAAACTATTTTTAGTCTATCAAGTCAGTCCAGAGAAGAGCTACTAAATTGGTTCCAGAGCTAAAAATAGTTAAGCTATTCAGAAAGATTAGCTGCAATGAATTTAAGCAGTCTAGAGACCAGAAGATTAAGAGGGGATCTGATCGAGATGTTTAAAACTATCAAAGGACACACGACAAGATCAACTGGCATGTACCCCAAGTCTTCAAGAATAATCCAGAAAATAGATTTTGCTAAACCCCTAGACGTCATGATTTTACATTAGAAAGACAATTGGTAAAAAACTGTGAGCAAAGATTTAAATTTTTCAGCAACAGACTGGTCAATTTAATAGAGTTGTTACAAATTCAGATACAGTTAATGTTTTTAAAAACAAATTTGATAAACTTGATTTAAAAAAGCTATTTTAATGAGGCTAAACCCTCTTTCCATGTGCTAGCACATAAAAGCTTGCATTTTATTATTATTGTTATTAACGTATTTACTCGAAAAAATTTATCTGTAAAATTGAAAAAAAATTTATCACCGAATTGAAAATGGAATCAGAAAATAGACGCTCCTATACAATTGGTTTCAAAAGAGCAGCAATACAGCATTACGACCAAACAAATAATAAAAGCAAAACATTTAGGAATCTCAGAGTCCCAAGACCAGCTCTTAATAAAAATTTTTTAAATTTAGGAACTAAAATTTTGAAAAAATTTTTGATTTGATTTTTGGCAATTTTCGATATTAATTTTTTATAGTGACATGTCACTAAAGTCGAGTAATTACGTTATTATTATAAGCAGTATACTTAAAAAGCCTTAGCGTTTTAAAATAAAAAAACAGTCAATTTATAAAAATGAATATTCAGAGATTCAAAATATTTTTAAAAAATTCAAAAAACCATTTTTCTAACCTAACTTGACGCGCTGAACACGAATTTTCAAAAAAAAATGGTCCAAAATGTAATTCTTGAAGACCTTGATACATGGTACGCTTACTAAGGGGTCCCGTTTTTTTTTTTTTGAAATCACTTTGATTGACCCTCTCAATCAAAATTAGGATATTGGTTTTGTCTAAAAACATCAAGTGTTGCAAAGCAAATTATGATTTTGGCAATCATTTATTTCTTAATTTCATCTATTGTCAATGACGTCGTTAAAACTTAGACTCAGAGTTGTTCCTCAAGTCTCGAGTCACGACTTGACTTGAATTTTTTTTCAGTAAAAAGTTAAATAAGATGAGTTGATGTTTTGTTTGATTTTATTTTTAATAAATTATAGTTGTTGTAAAAATTGAATTTGAATTTATTTTCCGGTTTATTAAAAAACACTAATTAAGAAAAAAATGTACTGAAATGTACTTTATAAACATTATTTTTTAAATTTAAAAATTGGTTCCCTCAATTAAACCAAGTTAAATAAAGCAGACCATTTAATTAACCATAGTTTGTAGGGTTGGTCGACCGGTTTGGACAAACCGGTTTCGAACCAGTTTATAGTCAAATTGGTTCAATTTTTCAAACCGGTTTTTGAAACCAGTTTTTTTTTCAAACCGGTTTTAAAAACCAGTTTTTTTTTCAAACCGGTTTTTGAAACCAGTTTTTTTTTCAAACCGGTTTTAAAAACCGAATTTCGAAAATCGAACAAATTTGACCTGAAACCGGTTCGAAACCGGTTTGTCCAAGCCGGTATCTTAATAAAATATATTTATTTTTCAAAAAATTTTGGTTTACTGTTTTGATAATTTCTTTAAGGTATTAGCTTTTTATTAAATCTAAAGATTCAACATTGATTTTGTAAAATAATTTAATAAGTATTAACAATCCGGTTTGAAAAAAAACTGGTTTCAAAAATTTGGTTCGGTTTCGAACCGGTCGACCAACCCTAATAGTTTGACTAAACAAAAGATGTCGCTAGACCTTTTGAGCATTAACGATATCTAAACTTTTTTTTATTGATGTTTTGTTAAAATTAAAGTTAAGCAAAACGTCTAGCGACGTCTTTCGCTTAGCCAAACTATAGTTAATTTAATGGTTAGCTTTCCTTTATAAACCACGAGTAAAAAGAGTTACCTCCCTGTAGACACAATCATGAATTTATATTTTTCTTTATTTATTTTCTAATTCAAACAAGAAAATTCAATGCATAAAATTAATCATTAAATTTTATAAATTATAAGCATAAATTATTTGTTTTATTACTTAAATTTAGTTGAATAATAATAAATCTTTAATAATAATTTGAACATTTAAGTTTATTGACTTGTAAAATTGTAACCAAAATTATTTTTTAGAAATCTTGTAAATCCATCACAAATAATTTAAAAAATAAATAAATAAATAGCAAAGCGTCAAATTAAAAAAATAATTTTTAAAATAAAATCTATCTATTGCTATCTATTGAGTAAAATTATGAATTTTTTTTATGCTTGGCAAAAATTTTAACCAAGAATTTTTTAATATTATTTTCAATTTTTTTTTTTGGGCTAAAATTAAAAATATATTGATGATTTTAGATTATATATTATGATGGATACAGATGGTTTTAATTTTGAAAGTGAACTGAACAAAAATATTGATTTCACACAACAATGTCTGAATCACTTGGAATTCTTAAAGCTAATAGACCAAACTGGTGTTTTTTATGAAGGCGAAACTTTGAATCAAGCCATATACAGATACGAAAGAGTTTGGATACCTTTCTGTATCGCTCTCGATTCGACAATTTCTGAAAATTGGTCGGATATTTTTCCTCCTTTGGACATCGCCTGGGTCTGGCACTGTCACATGCTCTCATCAAGCTACTTCAACGATCTTAAATCAAATTATGGCAAAATAATTGACCATTTTTGCATTGAAACGAACAAAATTCAACAAAAACAAAGCTTTACTAAACAACTATGGCAAAATTTCACTCAAATTAATTTCGACTATGAGAACAAAAATTGCGTAGATACAAATTATTTAAATTTTAAGTCAAATTTTTTATCCAATTTAATTGAAATAAGTGCAGAGCAAAAAAATTTTTTCTACCAAGTATCACAGCCTCATTTTAAATGTAAAAAATTTCTTCAAATTGCTTTGAAAAAATATAAAAAATTTATTTTATTAAAAAAAAAATTTTCCAATTTTGAGCTGACATCTTGCTATGCAATTGATATTGTTTGGCGGACACATCAACTGAATCCGAGTAGTTTCTATTCGGATATGAGAAAAATCTTCTCTTCAAAATCATTTTTTTTCTGCCCCTATTCAAATTATAGCTTAAAAGAGATGACAACCACTGCTAAGCTTTGGAGAGAAGAGTTTAACGAGGATATGCTCTGTTTTGGCTGTGTTTATCGCGGACCAAACATTAGTGAGTTTGATTTTCATCCGAGCAAAAATGACATTGACTACTACATGGATAGAGTGGCTCATATTGAATTTTGGTTCCAAGTCGAAGGCAAAACTGAAGAAAATGATGATTATTTGTTCGAAGTGTCCATTGTAGACCAGCAAGAAGAAAACATACTAGGAGATATAAATACAACAAGTATAGCATCATTTAGCAGGACTATTATTCTCAAAGATTACGAACCAAAATTAACTTTAATTAAGATCACACTTAAGCCAAAAGCCAACAGACTGAAGACTATTTTAAAGAGCTCAAATTTATTGAATAAAAATTTTAAGCAATTTTTTCAAGTGGATATAAACAATTTGCAAAAATTTAAAAAAAAGTTAATTGTTATGCCAATTTATTTGAATAGTCAAAAAACTTTTAATTTAAAGCTAAATTTAATATTGACAAGTGTAAGAAATGAATTAAATTTTGGCCTAAAAAAAAATCCATTTAAATATGTCAAACTTGCAGAAATAATCGACAATTACAAGTCTCTTTTTGACTTGAACGAGTCGTTTATTGACTTTGATCAAGTGTTGAAAGCAAATCATGTCATTAAAGCAATTGGATCTGAAAAAGATGTATTCCAAGTTGAAGTTCTTCATATGCCATCAATATTTTGGTCAAGTGTTAAAGTGTTAAATGAGAATAAGACAGTGTGCACTGCTCATATTTTGGACTCTAGACAGATGCCTAGGACCGATTTTGTTCAAAATCCAGATATTGGCTTAGAACCGAATTGTGGAAAAGCTATTTTAATTAGAGACTGGAAAGGTGATTTTGCTTTAATTATAGGAAAATGGACTGTAAAAAAAGACATGTCAAGAATGAATAGTTTGCTTATTAGCATTGTTTTTTTGCGAGATACAAGGCCTATTGCTAAAATTGAAATAAATGAAAATTTCAAGACTTTTACCATTGATGGAAAATCAAGAGATTGTTTTTATGGAGCTCATTTGGACAAAGGTTTGGTCTGGCTGAATACAAGTGAATGTGAGGTGGAAAAATTTGACTGGAGCATAGAAAATCATTTGGCTATTGTATTTAGTATTAGTGTGTTGTATGCGCTTACTTCTAGTGAAGTTAACTTGTATGCTAGTTCAAGTGAAAGTCATGAAACCGATGAAAATGAATTTAGTAGTGCAGATTAAAAAGAAATTTAATAAATCCAGCATATATTATTTATGATGCATAATTTATTTTTGGACAACAATTATAAGTATTATTGAGCAAATAGATTTAAATGGAAGCCCCCATAGCGCAGTGGATAGCGCGATGGACTTCTAATCCATAGGTCGAGGGTTCGATCCCCTCTGGGGGTGAACTTTTTTTCTTAAATTTCATATATTTTAAATAAATATTTATTTAAACATTGGACAATAAAAATATATTGATTATAATAGTTATTATTTTTTAATTTTTAATAGTGTTGGATACCGTAAGTGGCGGCCACAAGACTGCAAAAAGTTGGTTTTTTGATGGCTGCGAAGAAAAAATTCTTTTTACAAATAAAAAAAATTGATTTTTCTTATGCTCAATTCTTTTCTCTATAAAATTTTGATATTAAAAAGTTTTGTTTTCACACCCGGTCATCAAAACGGCTACTATCAACTTTTTGCAGTCTTGTGAATGCCACTCACGGTATCAAACACTAATTTTGAATAACTTTTAGAGCAAAAATCCTTGAAAATTACGATTTAAAATGATTCTAATACATGTCCTGCTTTTCCGAGCTTTTGCAGAAGCAAAATTTAGTGAATTAAATCTTATATAATAATATAATTTTTGTTTTATTTTATTTTATTGTTTTATTATTATTTAAGATCGAAGCCTTCGCTCAAAAAGGTAACTAAACTTCAACTTTAAGTGGTGGTACAGAAAATATACCAGATCCTATGATTTATACAACATGTTTTGGTCGGTCCAAATTAAATCTTTAGTGCATATTATGTATTTTTTTTTGTTTTTAAATTAAGCATAAAAATAAGTAAATGAGAATGAATTTTATTGATGCAACAAAAAAATATTAATTTAAAGATTGAGATTAAATGAAAACAAATAACTGTTAAAATATCTTAATATTGAGATTGTCTACCATAAACCATAAGAATTGTATGGAAGAGACAAACCAGTGTATGGCAAGGCAGAGTGATATGGATAACTGGCATATGGATAAGCACCATAGTAGCTGTCAGCACCAAGTAAACCGTAATAAGCCATTTTATTTCTTTTGATTTAAAATTAATATTTTTCTCTATAAAATTTTGATATTAAAAAGTTTTGTTTTCACACCCGGTCATCAAAACGGCCACTATCAACTTTTTGCAGTCTTGTGAATGCCACTCACGGTATCAAACACTAATTTTGAATAACTTTAAGAGCAAAAATCCTTGAATCTTTTTAATTAGACTTTTTTAAATTATTAATTTTTATCATTTTAAATTTTTTTTTTGTTTTTAAGGTCTAAGCCTAATGATATTTCTTTAACAATCATTTTGATGATTTTGTTACATTAAATTTGAAATTTATTTTTTTGAATAATTATCAAAAGTTAAGATAAATTTTATTTTTTCGATTAAAATTAAAATCTTTTGATTATAAAAATGCCTACGATTGCCAAGCGAAACAACTTGGATCCGTCAAAAACAGCCTTTTTATTGTGTGACATCCAAGAAAAATTTCAATCGGCCATATTCAAATTCACTGAAATAGTTGAAATTGCTAATAGACTAGTTAACTTAAAATTAGTTTTAATTTATTTTTTTCATATTTATCTTTTAAAGGTTTCAGCAACAAAAATTTTAAATATTTCTCTAATAGTTACCGAACAAGTAAACCAAAATAATTTAGAATTAAATAAATACAATTTATTTTTTGATTTTATCTTTAAAATCAATAAATTGGACACTTATACATTTAAAATTGAAACAAAAAAACATTTATATAATTAAAGATTTTCTTTTGTTTTAATAATTGATGTTTATTTATTCAATAAAAATAAATAACAAAAATTTTTTAGATTTCAATGTTTAAACATTGATTCCTAGACTATAAATAAAGTGAAACTGAAACCATTTTATTAGCAAAAAAATATTTTTCCTTTACTAAACAAACATCAAAATCAAAAGCAACAAAAATGGCTTATTACGGTTTACTTGGTGCTGACAACTACTATGGTGCTTATCCATATGCCAGTTATCCATATCACTCTGCCTTGCCATACACTGGTTTGTCTCTTCCATACAATTCTTACGGTTTATGGTAGACAATCTCAATATTAAAATAATTTAACAGTTATTTATTTTCATTTAATCTCAATCTTTAAATTAATATTTTTTTGATGCATCAATAAAATTCATTCATTATTTGTTTTTTCATGTAACCTTCTCAATTCTTTCCAATAAGATTTTTTTTATATTGAAATAAATTATATATTAAAACTAAAAGAACCGGCTATTTTTAACAAAAACTTTATTTAAATGTTACATTAGTTTCATAAAAGTCTGTAACATGAAAAGATATAAAAACATATTAAAACAAATATGATTAATATGTAAATATGATTAATTGTTGACTAAAAAATTTAATTAAATAAATTTATTGAATATTGAATTAAATAAAATGGAAGCCCCCATAGCGCAGTGGATAGCGCGATGGACTTCTAATCCATAGGTCGAGGGTTCGATCCCCTCTGGGGGTGGTTTTTTTTTAATCAAATGATTGATAAAGTTAGAATTTTAAATGAGTAAATTTTTGATTTTAAGAAATTGGACAAAGTTTGGGGTGGACAGTTATTTTGACGTGATCAATTTTGCCGTCATTAATTAGACTTGTTAAATTAATCGACCCTAAATCTTGACGCCTATAATTATGACTTTACTTATATTAACTAGAATAATTTAGACGAAAAATTAATTAGACTAAATATAAACTTGACGAAAAATTATTTTATTAATTGATTAATGAAAAAAAAAAGAGAAATATATATTCAATTTAATAATCAATAAGCAAATTAGTAATCTATAATTAGAGCTAAATTTCTTAAATAATCTATAACTTTAATTTTTGAATAGTCTTTAATTATTTCACTTATACGATTATCTAACTCTAAGTAAGTGGCTTTTCTTTTTGGTTTGGTTATGGTTTAGCATCTTTGCTACAAATAGAAATAGAAATGTCTGTGTTAATCAAATAGAAATAGAAAAAATTATTCAAAAAAAAAAAAAAATCGTTTGGCTTAGTGAATTTGAAAATTAAATTTATAGCGTCATCACGTGACCAAAAAAAAAAAAAAAACTTATGGAAGGTTCGCTCGAAAGTCCAGGCGAGTTTCAACGTTGGACTTTTAAGAATTCGGTTAGACTGAATCTAAAAAAGTTGGAGAGACCTGTTAGTCATCATACCATCTTCCAACAACTGAGAAGCGTACTAAACGAAACAGAATTCAAACAAATTACAGCTGTTTATAATTTCTCATCTAACAAAATATGGATTTTTAAATTCCAACAAGCTTTCCAAGTTCAAAGTGTCTTTGAGTGTCCAATATCAATAAATGGAGTCATGTTCAAACTCGAAGATGCAATCAAATTATCGAATACGAAAAAGTACTCGATACTCAGATTCCACTTTTTACCTGATGATTTTAACAAGGAATTACTGCGAAATTATTTTGATGCAATCAAAATCAATGGTCTGAAAGTTGAAGAAATCACAGAAGAAACATACAGAGACAGTTCCTTAAAGAATGGAGTGAAAAGGGTAAAAATTTCTTATCCGAAAGATGCAACCAAAAATTTACAAAATTTAACTGGTCCAACAGTACTGGGTACTACAACAGTACTATATCGACTTAAATGCGTAATATCAATTGCTGGACAAAAATGCTTCTTCTGCCACGACGAGGGTCATAAATAGCTAAATGTCCTGTTAAAAACCAAGCCTGTAGGAATTGCAACTAAAAAGGACACTTAACAGAAAAATGTTCATTAGCAGAGAGACTTAAAGCAATTGAACGGACCAAAATAGATTACAGCGATCTTGCTATTCCTGAAGAAGAAGAAGATGAAAAATGCCAAAATGAGTCAATTTTTTTGCCCGTTATTCCAAAAACTCCAGTTTTTCAGGAAAATGAGTCAACAAATGATCAATCTTTACTGTCCTCAGAATCAAGTTCAA
>VANL01001777.1:0-10715 GCA_006352455.1 Brachionus sp. 'Tiscar' | reverse complement strand
GGCTCGAACTCTCGACCTTCGCATCGCTAAACTGTATTTATAAGTACGACGCTCTAACCGACTGAGCTACTCGGGCTACGAGTTAAAACTGATAAATATTCATGTCATATTATTCATCAAATCTTGAACTCTGGAACAAAAATACTTAAAATGCCGTTAATACATTTTTTTAATTTCATAGAAATAATAAAAATAAATTTTTAAATTTAGATTTAAATTAAGTTGAGTAAATAGGCTTTGAAAAGCACTTATCCACTCGAGCTTTGAGGGCAACTTTTAAATTAGTTTCATTTCCTCTCTAACACTCAAAACCTGAAGGAGTTTTTTCGACCCTTTTTTAATACTTCTTTTGCTTATTGCTCAATAAAATATATAATCAATTAATTTTGATTAAAAAAATTATTTTCGTTTTCATGCAGCAACAAAAAATGTTTACATTAAACCCGAAGAGGAGTTTTTTAGACCCTCCGACAAATTATACTTTTAATTTCAAACTGTAGAAGAAAATTTCATTGATAAAACCAAAAAAATAGAACGATTTGAATTAAATTCAATGAAAGAGAAGAGATAAGTCTTAGAAAAAAAAAATTTTAATGACTAAAGTGACAAAAAACTATGCTAAACGTAAAATAAATTACCAAACAATAAGCATTTTTCCTAATTTTTGACTTGTCAATGCTAAATTTTATATTGTATCAATTGTAACTAGAAAACTGTAAATAAATTGTAATTTAAAGAAAAAATTTTTAAGATTTTATCTGTATCCTTTAACCAAAAGGTGTTTTATGCCTATGTTTATTTTTTGAGTGAGCATGATTTTAAAACATATCAAGAGTAAAAGCAAAAAGGTTTAAAAATGAGAAGTTTTATGAGAAGTTCTGTATACCAAGGTTACATAACGGTGGAGGGTCAGCTGGTATCTGGGGATGCATTTCCTACAAAGGCAATGGTATATGCAAAATTTATACAGGACAGTTTGTCTACATCAACACCTTGAAAACAATCTTTTACCATCTGTTGAACTCCTTTTTGAACCAAATGACCCTTGGGTTTTTCAACAAGATGGGGCTTCAGTACATACCGCTCACTCAGTGAGCGACCGGTAGAGCAAAGAGCAAAACATTAAGGTTCTGCCATGGTGTACCCGTTCACAAGATCTCAATCTAATCGAGAACTTATAGTCATACATGGATGCCAAATTGGTAGACACTAAAGTAACCTCTATTGAGCATTTTAAAGAGGTTTTACATAAAAAGTGACTGAGTCTATGCCAAAAAGAGTTTTGACTTGTTGTGTCAAGTGCGATCATTTCAAATATTAAATTGAAAAAATTTCTAAACTTTTGAACTGTTTTTTTTTTAAATAATCTTATTTTTTTCCTTTTTTTGTTCGTTTTGTTTTTGTATAGATAAAATATTAAAAAAAAAAATGGCTTTTTTTAATTTCCCCTCCGATTATATCAATTATTTTGAAAAATTTTCTAAATTTTTGCAACAGCAACATTATGGAAAGAGTTAAGTTTTTACTTTTTTTGAAGTATATTCGATTTGACATTAAATCAATATTTTAGAACGAGTTAAAACTCATTAGTATTGCATGGCTCGCAAAATATTAGACAAGTTTATCGAAGAGTTTTATTGAATAATTTCAGATTTTTACTTAAAAAATAGAGACAATATTTTTTTAAATAGAAAAAATTCTTAAATTTTTACATTCAGTTACTTTTT
This sequence comes from Brachionus sp. 'Tiscar', assembly GCA_006352455.1. Lineage (NCBI taxonomy): Eukaryota > Metazoa > Rotifera > Eurotatoria > Ploima > Brachionidae > Brachionus > Brachionus sp. 'Tiscar'. The sequence continues at coordinate 8,988 of VANL01001777.1, read as the reverse complement.
TTCAACATATTTTTAATAATTGTGTTAATTTATGTTACCTAAATAGCATATTTTGTTCAAGGGTTTTTTGGACCCCTTTAGTACTTAGCATACAAAAAAATTTCGGATTTTGAGAACTAATTTTGTCCGCTTTGCATCAAAAATTTTTAAAATAAATTCATTTTAAAAATTAAATTTATTTAAGCCATTAATTTTAATTTTCAAATTCAAGGACCAAGATTCAGCTCGTTTAGAGATGCTTGGAATTTGAGTAAAATCATAATGAATAGTACCAACTAGGCAAATTCTGCAAAGAAAAATACCGTAAGAGAAGAATATCTGGTTTATGCTTGGACTAGGACAAAAAAATACTTAATTTTCTAATACTTTATTCGATTTAATTATCTATAACAGTGATACTTAAAAAAGTGAATTTATTTTTAAAAAAATTTTGCTTCGGGACTCAAGTCACCGAACTTATACATAACATAGATTTTAGACTTAAAGAAATATAAATATTTTCTAAAAGTGCACTGATATTTATAAAGATATTTAGGCTTAAAATTCTTATAAATTGAAAAAAAATTTTTCAAATTTTATTTTTAGACAAAAATTAAATAGATTTTTTTTTCACAAAACAAAAATATCTAGTTATTTTCTAAAGTGAGTTAATGAATGCAGTCTAGCAAGATGCACACACACTAAAGCTAATTGGTGGCTTGTTTGGTCTAGTCTTGTGCAAAATCTGCTCACACTTATTACACCTACACATGTCATCATTGCTACACACTCTACCAGAAGCAAGTCTTGAAGTACAAACTTTGCCGTTTAAAACATCACAAAAATAACCATCAGGACAATCTGAATTGGACTCGCATGTATTGTACAATGTAGAGCCTTTTTTATTTTGAATTTAAATTTATTTTTAAAAAACTTTTATATTTGTTACCTCCATCTTGACAATAAGAGTTACTAAAGCAAATTTTGCTCCATGTTGATGGATCTAGAATACATTTTCCACACATACATTCATCGTCACTGCTTGACAAGCATGAATCACCTTCGATTCTTTTTGCAATGCAATCCCCATTCTTACAGAAAAATCCAGGCGGACAATCGGCTTGATAATTACACGAAACATCTCTCTTTTCTACCGAAAAGCTCTTTAAGCTATTTATCAAACCAATTGGATCAAAATATTTGCTCGCTAAAAATCATAAAACATTAATGCTACACTATTAGTCTTAAAATGCTTACCAGTGGCTTGTCGACAAAATAGAGTTACAAAAATGAAAAATTTTATTTCTCTAATCATTTTATTAATAGCTCAAATAATTATTTTAATTTCTTTAAAAAAAAAATTAATTAAATTCAATTATTAATACTTATTATTCAATTTTATAGATTAACTGTTAAGTCAATTGTGAGAAATAGAAAAAAGATCTTTATTTATGGTAAAAATAAAAAATTTTCTATTGAGGAAAAGAAATTGAACAAAAGAAAATTTATTTTTCCTTTTATTTGTTTATGAACTTATCAAGCATTGAGTAAACTTGAATAATTCAACTAAATTTGAAAGCACCTAATTTGTTTTAATAGATAGATAAAAAAATTTATTTCCTCTCTCAAGGATCGTTGTGAATCAATAAGCATCGCTTAAATACAGCATTAATATTTAATCCAAATGATTCAATTTCAATTAAAAAGCGCTTCCTTTATGACTTAATGACTAAATAAAATTTAAATTAATCGAAAATAAGCTTATATCTTTATTTAAAACCTTTAATACTGCTTGCTTAGATTTTGTTATTCATACATGAAAATTTGATTTTTTATTTTTATATTTAAAAAACTATATTAATAATTTTTAAGCATAAAACACCTTACTGTCTGAATTTCACTTAAAGCTAGAAAAAATAAAAATTCAAAAATATTCTTCAAGCATTGAAATTTGTTAAAATTATTAAAACAACTGTTATATTGGTTCTGATAAACAAAATAAAACTAATTTAAAAAGTTTTTGATTTTTGATTCTAATTAAACTCTAATTTTTTTATCTTTTAAGCTATAATCCTGGCTACATCGAGCAATTTTCCGAGGATTTTTTATCATCTTTGCTGTAATTATTATTCAAGGAAAACTTAAAAATACTATAATATTTATTTCCATTATTTCTCTTTTTAAATCATTTTTTATTATAAAATCAAATAAATTATTAATTTATTTTTTATTTGAAATATATTTTTGTTGCATTAAAGTCTTGTCAAAACAAGAGCTTAATTTTGTTTTGTTTATTGATGAGTATTGCTTTGAGAAATTATTTATAATATTGGTAAAACTAAATTTAGTTGAAAGCCTGAGCTGATCAAAAATAGCAAAATCTGTTTTAGAAATTCAGTTTTTTTTGTTAAGTAAATTTGAAGAAATCAAGATATAAATAGTTGTCGAAATTTTACTTTTTTTTTTTCTTGTTGGAAACAAAACAGCAAATTTTGGAACAACAAATTATTTTTTAGCGCTTTTTATTTCTCTTGTAAGATCAACCGTTCTTGCTTTTAGAAATTTGGCCGATTATCTTAGACTTCTCTACGTATTACTTGTTAGACCTCACTTTGAGTATTCAGTAGGAATCTGGAATCCTAAAAACAGATTTACTTAAACTTTGCTAAAGATCGAGAAGTTAAAAACTTAAGGGCTATCTGAATTTGTTGGAATTTGTCATCTACGTCTTGTCTTGTTCTAAATAAGAAATTTAAAATTAAAAAAAAAATTAAATTTTAAACCCACAGATGCAAAAAACTAGGTTTTTAAAATGTTTTAGTTATTACAGACCCAAATGTTCAATGATAAAATTAAATTTTCTTCAACTAAGTTCATGATTTTTATTTAAAAAAATGGGTATGCCAATTTTTATTATTGAAATAGCCAAAAAAATCTTAAAATTAAAATTATTTCATTTAGTATAAAATTTTATTTTTTTTGAACCTCCCAAAAAATATGAAATTTAGAGCTTCACAAGACGTAGATTACGAATTTCAAGAAATTCAGATAGCACTTAAGTTTTGAATTTCTGGAACTTAATACTACAAAAATTTTTACAAAATACTAGTCAGGGAAATAAACTAGAGATATAATTTTCTAAAAATCGTTTTGTAAAACCTTGAAACATTTTTCATTCAATGTTAATAATGATACGAAAAAAATAAATATTTTCAAAGGTACAATTTACTAAGTCTACCAAAGCCTAAAATAAAATAGAACTAATTTTATTTGAGCATAAGTGTAGATAGAAATATCTAAACTCCAAATACTACTGATAAATCTTTCTACAGTAAAATACGAATTATCATATTAATTGAATACTGCCATAAAAAAGGAAATATCACTGTCAAAAAAAAAGGTTAATTTAAAAAAAAAACAAATTTTTTTATATGGCAAAATTTTTCCAAAAAATTTTTTTAATAAATATTATCTTTACTTTTATTAATAAATTAAAATTTTAGAATTATTATTTTAATTTTCTTATTAGTAATTATTAAGAATTTTAATCAAAATTCTTTTTCAAATAAAATAATAGAAATCAATGTTTGTAGTGGAAAAAAGATTAAATAAAAAAATAATTGTGAATTATTTGGGAAATAATTAATGTTTTTAGAAAACTCGTTAAATTCATTTAATTGTTTTTATGGGTGTCTGTTGAGAGTCACGTTTTAAAATAAGAAAGAAATAAAAATTAAAAACTTAATGGTATCTCAATATTTGATAATATTAATTTTTTTTTTAAAAACAATCATCTAACTATTGTATACATAGCACATAGAATATCATGTATTATTGTTAATTGCGCCAATTTAACTGAATAAAATCATTTATGTTATTTTTCAATATACTAAACTATTTCTTAATAATATCAAAGAATGTTGGCTATAAAACAATAAATGAGTCTCTGACCAAAAATAAAATGACAAAAATTATTGTTTGGCTAGTTGACATTAAAATATTCATGCAAATAAATTGGTTAATTATAAAAAATTTCAGGAGAAAATTAGAAGACATCAATTCTTCTCAATTGATATAGAATTTTGTGATGAGATTTAAGTTAATTTGGAAATTATTATTTAAGTAAAAGATTGAGAAATTTTTTTTCTCATGGCTATGTTTTGATGCAAAATTGAAAATTATTTTTAGATATTAGAGTTTTTTGGGTAAAAATTAAAACGAAAATATTTGGTTAATTTGTATAAATAATCGAAAAAAAAGTTTATTTTTAAAAATTTTCATCAAAGAATGGGCGAGATAGAAAAAAACATTTAATTAGTTTAATAAAATTAGTTTATATAATGAGAAAATAAAAGAAATAAAACATAAATTAAAACAAAAAACTTAAATAATTAAAATGAGGCGAAAATTAGACTTAATCCAGAATTTAATTAGTGAACCTGGAACTTATTTAGATGATAATGGTACAATCAACTCGCGTTGATCGAAACATAAAATTTTTCAATTATTTTCATCAAAATAGACACAAAAAGCATGTGTATTTCATATGATAAATTTAGATAAGCTTGAAAATTGAATGAATAAAGTCAAATTAGATAAATTTACTCAGAAAAGTCTTTTATACTTATTCAAAAATAATTTTAATATTTAAAAATTTCTATCTAAAAATTGCCTATCTTTTAAATCATAATCTATTATCTGATATATGACATTGATTTATTTCAAAAAGGCCATATTTAACAAAATTACTACAACCACTGGATTTCATCACATCAGCCCTCAACAAAAATTTATCTGTCGCTATTAAATAAACTGATAATTAAAAATAGTTTTGTTATCTGAAATTATCTTTTCTTGTTTTTACCGAAATTTCAAATTTTTTTAACACTAAAGAGCCCGAGGGGTTTTTTAAACCTTTTTTTTTTAATTTAAATTTGAATATTATCTCACAGAAATAAAACTTAAAGAAATTACTCAACAAAAATTAAAAATAAATTTATGACAACCTAAATTATTTTTATCTTTTAAATAATTTTTATTTATTTAATTTTTGTAATTAATAAGTCGGGCTTTCTAGTGTTAAAGTATTATTTTTCCACACGACCATCAACCATTTTTGAACGAGATAGTTGTCGCCTTTAACAGTTCACAACTCTAATAAATATACAAAATAGTATCTGCATCTAATACCAACATTTATAGCACTAATGTGATAGTCTACAATTGCCATAAAATGTTCTACAGCCAATGAATGATTTAATCCAATATATCAATCAGCTAATAAATTAATCCTCTCATGCTGTAAAACACTTTGAAAGCTTTAAGTAACATTCCTCTTATTTTTAAATCATTCAAAAATCTAAAATTTTTTTAATTTGAAAAATAAGATCGACTATTCTTCGGTCTTTTCTTAAAAAAATTATTAATTTATTTGTTTTTTGTTCGAGCTTCTCAATAAATATATAAAAAAATTTCTAATGAGTTTTATACTTTATCTGTGCTTATATCAAATTTAATTAATCGATAGATTTTTTTTAGCTTTGCTTTTAGTTAAATGAAATTAATTATTCGGCAAAGCTAAAAGCAAACTTAAGTAAGATAACATTTTTAAAAGGTTTCTTTTAGCTTTAATTTTATTTAAGAATAATTACTTAATGTTATTTTTATTTTTAACAAAAAAATTAACACTTAAATTTAAATTTAGCTATAATTTTTTTACAAACAAAATAAAGAAACAAACAGTCGAAAAGAGAAGTAAAACAAAAATATGTCAAGTGTTATAGTTCCAAGTCCCCCAATTCTTTAACCGAAGTTGAGTACTAACAAAATTATGCTTTTGAGTGAAGAGCTACAGTTAAGTTCGCAAAAGAACTAATAATTTGGCACATGTGTGTTTATTCTTCTTTAAAATCATGTTTTTTATTCACATTAAAATTAAATTTATTTGAAGAATTTAAATAGAATATTAAGGACTTTTATGACATAAACAATAATTCATACTTGATATTTTAATCCGATAAGTTGTTTAAATGCTTTCAGAACAAATACATCTTACTTTTTAAAATCAAAATATTTTATAAGCCTAAATTGTCTTGAATTTCATTGATTTTTATCTAATAAAAATTTTTATAAGTTTGGCAAAACAAGGAACTAAGTGATCTAAAGAATAAGACTTGGTTTAAGCTTATGAAATTCAAAAACACGAAATACTTGAGACAATTTAAAGAAATAAAAATGTTCTTTAAAAAAAGTTTTTTAAAGGAATTACGAGAAAGAATTAGCCTCTAAAGCTAAAAGAATCCAAAGATTGTTTTTAACTATATGAACTAGAAAATAATTTGCAGAGATGGAGTAGCTTATTTTGGAAATTTCTGATCAAATACAATGTGACAAATACATATTAGTTAATCATCTTAACGATTACTTCAAATCTGTTTTTAATCCTAACTAATGTGAAACCACGTTAGAATTTCACTTACAAACAAACCAAGTTTTTCAGTTCAATCCATTCTTGAGCTTCGATCATACTAATTTAGAGCGAATTCTTAATGATTTAGACGTATCGAAATATGCAGGTCCTGATGGTGTCGATCCATTTTTAATCAGGAATTATTTTCAATTCCTTTTTCGCTTATATTTATCAAATCTTCTCTTTAAGGTCAACTATCCCTTGATTCAAAAAAAGCGAATATAGCACCAATTCATAAAGGTGGAACAAAATTGCAAGCGAAAAATTATAGACCAGTATCGCTTACCTCAATTGCTTGTAAATGCGTGAAAAAGATCATTAAGAAAAAATTTATGTTATATCTCCTCGAAAACAAACTGATTAGTGAAAAACAACACGGTTTTATGCCTCAAAAATCATGCAACACTAATCTTTTGGAATTCATTGATAAATTAATATATGAATTGGAAAATGGGAGCAAAATTGATGTTGTCTACTCTGATTTTTCTAAAGCTTTTGATTAAATTATAAGCATATGGCATTGAAGGACGTACTCTTAAATGGATTGAATCATCAGTATGGCGGAAACAGAGGGTCGTCCTTGTTGAATATATGTCTAAATGGGAAGAAGTCACAAGTGGAATTCCTCAAGGTTCTGTATTAGGACCAATTCTATTCGTAATTTGTAAAGATGATCTTTTGAAAAGTCTTAAATGTCCAAGTTGGTCATAGGGTGATGATCTAAAGATAATTAGTGTAAGCAGCCATGAATCTGAAAACTCTATTTTAAATCAAAACATTGAATTATTAGTTGACTGGACCGAAAAATGGTCAACACAGCTAAACCCATCGAAATGCACTTTAGAAGAAAAGAGCTCAAGTCCATCTATTTTATGAAGCAGCAAAATGAAACCCACTATCTAAAAGAGTCCCTAGAAGAAAAAGATCCTGCTATAATTATTTCCAATGATCTTAAATGAAGAAAACAATCTATGTTCGCAGTATCTAAAGCTAACAAAGTCTCAAAAGACAGATCAAAAGCTTTTTTACTTACCTTGATAAATTATATAATTATATAATTACAGGGTTTCCAGTAATGCTTGTCTTGTCGATATTTAGAAAAAAATATTGATAAGATAAAAATATACTTATAAAAATTTACAGTCTTTTACAGAATTTTGTGTTTTTTTTGAAAAATATTACCATATTCCCTCGTTCGATAATGCCACACTAAAAACTAAGACAAAAAGATAAAAATAACAAATAAAATATATTTTAGCATTATATCTACTTTGGTGCATGGTCCAAAAGCTGGTAGTTAAGCTTATAATGCAGTATAATCGAACGAGAGAATTAAATTTCAAGGATAATCAACAGGCTAGTGCCTTTATCGTAATCGACTGATTGACACTTCATTTATTTAATTTATTAAAAAATTTTGATAATTAAAATTAGTATTTTAGTTATAAAAATGAGATTAACTGTTATTTTGAAAACAAAAAAAACATAGATAAATTTATATCAAGTTTTTTGAATTTTTTTTAAAAGTAAATTAAGATAAAATTTATATAATTGATAGCTTGAATGCTGCAAATTTCAAATTGAGGCATTGATTAAAGAGGATATGTAAAATTTCTTAAATATGTTTTAATTCCTCAAATACATCAAAAATAAATTTAGATGAGTAATCTTCCTTGGACAAAGAGGAAGACGCTATAGATGCAAAGCAGCTATTTGACAGCTCCACTTGATCAACAGGGTTTCTGTCCTTTGTATTAGTCCAAGCCAGCTCTTCTGGAATGCTACTAAAATCAGCATCTCCTCTACTTTTAACTGAAGATTTATAGAAGCTACGAAATTTCTTAGAGTTTTTAGAGTCTTTTGATGACTATGACTTAAATAAATATTTCAAATAATGACGAAACTTTCTCAGTCAATTTGTTTCTGACAAAACATTTTGTAACAAAATTTAAATTTTGATTCTATAATAAATTGAAAATTATTTGAAAATAAATTTTTGACTATTTTCTCTTTGCCAAATGTTACAGATAAATAAAGAATTTTAATGCGAAAGTTTAACTTTAGATTAATCGTTAAATTACTCAAAGTAAGTTTAAGACTACCCAACATTTATAAATATTGAATTTTTTCTAAGAGAATTGAAATTGATTGACAAAAATTGACTAAATAAAGCTAATTAAAATCTAATTTTATATAATTTTTAAATAAATAAAACCGGAAAAAAATAAGCAAATTAAAATTTTTAATTAAAAGAAAAATGCATTTTTTTTTATTACTGATTTGAAAATCTACACGAAAATAAGAAAAAATTAAATAACAAAAAGCTAATCTGAATCTTCAGATTCAATTTTATCATTCGTAGCTTCATTATTTGTAACTTGCACGCTAGAATTCATTTTTTTAACTATATCCTTGGCAATAGAAAATATTCCCAAAGTTTGTTTATTACAAGCAAAACATCTGGAATTTTTTTTGTTATATTGTACAAAACATTTTTCACAAAAATAATGCTTGCACTTTGTGACCACTGGATTGACAAA
>VANL01001776.1:0-10740 GCA_006352455.1 Brachionus sp. 'Tiscar' | reverse complement strand
TTTGTAGCAATTTACGATATGTCTGTCAATTCTTACTTTATATTTTAATAACAATTATTGTACAATTAGATTTAATTTTCAAATCAATAATTTTTAATCAATAAAACGTTTGAAACTCAAAATTCTAAGCATCTTCATAAATATCATAATCTAACCGCATTATTATTTATTTATTAATACACCTGTAACGAGCCGGACCTGCTTCAGAAATTGTCAAAATCTGAAAAAAATTTTTTATTTTACCCTAAATAAAATTAAACTTATAATTTTACAAGTTTTTTTTAAGTTTTAATATGTTTTATTAAATTAAAATATGTTTAAATTTGCATAAAACATAATATGCTTTATTTGTTTTATAAGTTTTAGTTTTATAGTATTTCACATAAGTCAAAATTTGGCCATCTCGTATATTCTTTATAGATAATCAATTATTTAATGCTTTTTCTTTCGAGAATTTATTGCCATAATGAAATAATCATGAAATAAAAGAATCTGTAGGAGCTTAAGATCGATACAGAAATACAAATGAATAGAATAAAATAAGATTAGTGAGTGAATCATTACAAAAATCTTTTCTTCATGATCTTTCTTTCCCTCTAATCAAAGACAAAAAATTTAACTTCTCTCTTATTTAAATATAATTATGATTTTTGTTAACAGTAGCATGTGCTCGATCAGAATTTTATTTTAACAATTAAAACAACAAAAAAAATGTTTTATCTCCAAATAATGAAGTCAATTTTGGAATTCACGCCTGAAGAAAGATATAGATACACTTGAGAGAGTACAGTGAAGAGCTAGACTAAGCATTAATGGATTTATGAAGAGGCTTAAAAGACTGAACCTAACAACACATTCAACAAAGAGGAGACGTGGAGATCTAATACAAATGTAGAGAACTTAAAAAAAATTGTTTATCGAGGTATATTTTTTTTAATAATAGAGTTATTACTGATTGCAACATAATGACAAATGAAGTAATATAATCGAAAACAATTGACTTATTTAAAAACAAATCGCTTATTGAGCATAAGTCTAGCAATTAAAATTCAAAATGGTAATGTCCGTTTTGTAATTTAATTATATTTTAATTTTTAATCAGTCACATTTTTTTTATTACATAGATTGTAATTTATATTTAATAATAAAATTTTTTTCTCAAAAGAACTTGATAAGAATTTTAGCTTTTTCAACACGAAAAAAAATTCAATATTTTTTTTGGCATGTTCTTATTGAATTACTGATATCATCGTTACTTCCTTATTCGAATTGATGTTGGCTTTTCGTCACAAATTTAAAATAAGGAAGAAAGAAAAAAAAGAGAGCAAACAAGAATAATAATTTATGATTTGAAAAAAAATTTAAATTATGAATCAACTATTTTAAAAAATTATAAAATTTTATTTCAGCTTTTTAAATAAATCTTTATTTTTTAATTTTTTTTATTTATTTATCTTAAAAGAGCCTTTTAAAAATAGCTTTGAATCAAAAAGTAAATTCTAAAACATTACAATTAGATTTAATTCTCAAATCAATAATTTTTAATCAATAAAACGTTTGAAACTCAAATCTGCACAAATCATTAATAGGTGTCTTTCTCTCTCTTCTTTTGTCTCATAATAAAGAAATTTTAAATGATTTAAAAAAAAATTTTCTAAATCCAATTTCAATTTTCTATTTTATTTTGGCCTCTTTTTTACACTTTTTCAAGACAAAAATAATTACATCATCCTCCATTAGATTTAAATTTAAAAAAAAAATTTCATGTTGAAAATATTTTTATTTTTTAATAAATTTCCGAGAAAAAAAAGTGGGTCTGGTAGATTAAAGGCGACTTGGTGAACATCATATATTATAAAAGCTATGTTTACCACGTAATAAAAGCAAAGACTAGTTTCTTTTAACCATACTATGTGATAAATATATTAAAAGCTTAAAACTAAAAATAAATAAAATACAAATCCTACTTAATTTTTAAACTATAACAACGTGCACATTTCATAAAAATATAATATAGACATAAAAGGAAGAAGAGATTTTCCTCAAAAGGCTATATTTAATTGAAACGAAACGGTAAATAATGTTATTTTAAGGATATAAGCCAACACCTTAACCTTGTAGTATGCTAATTTAGTGGCGTATTAATGAAAAATTCCAAAAGCGTAAAGCTTCAGCTTCACATGTCAAATAACAAAGAACTGAATTTTTTGTTCTAAACTTACAGGATTTAAATTAAAATTTATTTAATTAATTTTTTTTTTTAAAATTTAAATTTTATATTTTGTTTACATAATTCAGTTTATTTTTAATGACTCTTTTTAATTAATAACTACTGAATATAAATTGAAGTTGTAACTCCAAAAAGAGTGAGCTTTTTGGCTTTGTATTTTCCTTATTATAATAAATATTCAAAAAACGTTTTTTTAACACATTCTAGCTGGTAATAATAATTAATAAGACTTTTTTATTAAAAAAAGAATTTTAATTTATTTTTGAAATAGAAATGCTTGATATAACGTGCTCACATGATTTGTCTTTTTCGACTTTTACTCTTTTATCGTATATTTTCTGTAAACGTAATCTAAACCAATCTGGCCAAATATTTAATGGTGACATATTTTTTGTCTTAATTAAAATTAATTTTTTAATTAATTTTAATTAAGACAAAAAATATGTTAATATTTTTACGTATGGTACCGGTCCTGGTCAAAATAATTAATTTTAAAATAAGATGTCATTTTTCATGACATTTAAAATAAAAAGACAAATTCTAAATGGTGACATATTTTTTGTCTTATAAAAATTAATTTAAAAAAAAAAGCTGACATACTTGTTTTTGTCATGCCGACAGCAAAGCACTTCATAAGACGACACGATTGACACGATTTTCTTCTTTGTTTGTCAATGGTACATGAATTAGTCGCCGGGCAAACATAAGCGGGCGTATCGCCTTGAGTTGATCGCTTGAAAAAAGCCTTGCACCCTTCGCACGAGTACACACCGTAATGATAACCGGACGCGGCATCCGAGCACACCTCGCATATCTTGTCCTTAAGCTGCTCGCCTGAGGAGCCGTTCGGCGAGTTTTTGGCATTAGCGCGCGCTCTTGTCCCATTCTGCTTGCCGCCTACTTTGGTCTCGACAACAGGCGCATAGCTCTCCGGCGACACCATGCCGGTCTGGTAGCCAGCGTAGGCCATTTTGCCACTCTTCAAATCGGCGGTCATCGTCGCGCTGGACGACGACGAGGACGATGTCGACGACGATGACGACATTGGCGTTATGGACAGCGGCGGTGTTGGCGAAGACGGCGATGTCGACGACACCGATATCGAACCATCTGTTTTAAAAAAAAGTTAAAAAATAAATTTTAATTTAACAACCCCCCCAAATTAGACAAAAAAAAAGTTAAGAAAATGTAAAGTTAGTTTTGCTTTTATTACCATAGTCATAAACAGACGAGCTCATTTTGCAATCGTCAGCACTATTGGCCATGAAACTTTTCAGTATTCTTTTATTATGCGGCAGGGAGTCTGTGTGCCCGGGGTCCCCTAGGTCCATGTGCCGCTTGGGCCACGAGGTTTCCTCCTTGGCCGCCGCCGCGTAACATGCCTCGGGTCTGACCAGACCCCCCTGGTACCGGTCCTGGTCATAGGCCCGGATCGACAGCAACCCATTGCGCTCTTGTCCACTGTACATGCATTGGCTCTTAAACACTTGCTTATCCAAGTAGTACTGCTGCTGCTGTTGTTGTTGTTGATGTTGCTGTTGCTGAAATAGATGATGATGCAAGTCAATGCCGTGTTTTTCAAACTGAATTTTTTTCATTATTTTTTATTAATTAATAAAAAATTCAATTAACTATTGAATTAATTGCGAGAATAAGAGAAACCCAAGTTAATTTTTGTATTCGATTGGCTTTACTAGCCTTTCAAAAATTGATTATAGTTTACTGATCTGAGCTTATATGACTCAATTACACAATGACCGATTTGATACTACCTCAAATCGATCGATAAACTTAAATTAAACTAGTTTAAAAGTTGATGTTTGTTCTCTTAGATAATAAAAGACCAAAAGTCCAAATGCATTTATGTGGCCGCAGATATTTTCCCTAAATACAAATAGGATTGTCTCGTTTTATTTATTTTCTTCTTTATATATTGCGTCTATTCTTATTTAAATCTAAAAAATTATAATAATGTAAGTTTTATGAATTAAATGAAAATTTTAGTATGTGTTCATTTGCTCGACAAATGCTCCGAGCAAACAACTTTGGTTTTTTTTTTTCAAAATTGTTGTTGTGTTGTTGATACCATCAGAAATTCAATAATCAAAGCCTTTTTTTTTTCATTTTTTTTTTCATTTATTAATAAAAACAAATATACATAATTTATAGAATATTAATTTCCCCAAAATAAAAATAAAAAAAAAAAGGTGAATTTTTAAAATTTTATTCTACAACGCACACACACACACACTAAGCAAACATATTTTGCGCATGTTAAAATAAAATAAATCTCGATTATCACTGCATACTCATTGAGAAATAGAAAAAAATTTGTGTACAAACTCTCAAATTCACATGCTAATAAATTATGAAAATTGAAAAGAGTTTCTAGGCGCTTGTAAGAGTGCATTCTAACCCGGAGAGATATCGCGTGATACTTTATCGCATCTCTGCTCCAAAATATGAATTAAACAAAGAGTTTAGCTTTCGTACGACCAATAGGATACAAGAGCACACACGATTGGTCGAAATAGAAGCAATATTATAATTAGTCTATTCAAACGCAATATGATTGGACAAGTTAAATAAATTATGCTAATTATATATGTAATTTATTTATAGTGGAAAATATCGATCGAAATATTATGCAAGTAGTGTTGTATCACACGCGGCCATGTTTGAGATAAGAATTGATAACTTATATCTTTAATTTTTAAAAGAGCTAAATAACCTTAATTTTTTTTTTACCCTCACATTAATTTTGTATTTAATCAACTCTCTTAATTGAAAATTATTTGATCTATTCTACCAAATAAAATTATTTAACTCTCTTTTATTTTTGTGCAATAGCAATTAAAAATTAAAAAAAAAAAAATATAAATATAAATATTCTGTTCATGAATAATCGGCGGTTTAAAAAGCTTTTAAATAAAGCCGATATATTTGATTATTTTCTTTTTTTTTTTCGAAAAAAAAAACCTTTTTAATTTGCCTCAGTTGCTTGGAATTAAAAACAACACCCTTTTATTTAATAATTTATTTAAATAAATAATAGAAAAAAAAAGATCTCAGAATATTTTAAAATCAAATTTTATTCATAATTTTTTGTTCGGTTGGTTAAATTTTTTTTTCAACTTTGAACAAAAATAAAATAAAAACCTATTTTTTTTAAAATTGTCGATTTATTTCAATAAAAAAAATTTGAACTTTTCTTTTTTTTGGACTAAATTCTAACGTGTCAATTAGCAGAGCACATGTGGCCTAAATAAACGACCTGATAAATTTTATTTTTTCTTTTAAAAAACAACAGACCAAATCCTTTAAACTTAAACAATAATTAAAATAAATTGTTCAGTACTTGACTTGAAAAAAAAAATTCCAATTTTCTCATTAGAAAGCTTTTTACTTTAAGCCTAGTCAAACACACAGGTCAGTAACTAGGCTTGACTTAAATTTTTAAAATACAGGTCATCACGATTATGTCTTTATTCTAGAAATTTTCTCATCTCAAATTTCTTAAACTGTTATCAAACGAAAAGTCATTTTGCCTTAGATTTTTATGCATAAACTTTTTGTTGCTGAATGGCATTTAAAAAATAGGACTAATTTTAAATTTAGAAAAATATATACAGGCTTTATTGCCCAAATTAAATTTATTATTATAATAGGAAAAAATTCAAATTAAATTATTATGCTAGCAGACAAAAATATTGGCTACTCCTGTAATCATTTACGCAATTTTTTACTTTTATATACTTGACATTTTTACACTGAGCTTAAAACTAGCTGACACTGGCTATTTAAACTAAATAAAATACAGCTTTATTCTAATAAATAAAAAGGCTGGAGCGATTTTCATTGACATAGAAAAAGCATTCGACAAAGTATGGCATAAAGGTCTAATCTATAAACTTAAAAATTACCAATTTCCAAAATATTTAGTAAAATGGATAGAAAACTATCTTTCTTCAAGGGAATTTAGAGTGAGAGTTAATGAGTCATTTTCAGATTCTAAACAAATATACACAGGAGTGCCATAAGGTAGCGTACTAGGACTCACACTTTTTAACATATTTTTACTGATGTTGCCTGTGCGGCAGCGAATAACCTTAAACACAGGGCTCAATCCAGAGTAAATATGTTAAAGCATCTCAAATGTAAAAAATGGGGTTTAAACACTAAACTTTTGCTAATTACCTAAAAAGCACTCATCAGATCCATTCTAGAATACAGTCCATTTGTCACTCTTAACACCTGCGATTCCAATAAAAAAGCAATTGAGTCTATCCAAACGAAGGCTCTTAGAACAATCACAAGGCCATTTTCTCTCCTCTCCAACAGTAAACTGTTGACCCAGTTAAACCTAGAATCTATTCAGGAAAGATGCTATCTATCTCACTAGAGCCCTCAGATCAAATCCCCTTATAAAAGATCTTGTAAAATTTTACAACATGGCTCCGCAAATAAGCGATGGCTTATTCTGCAAAGGTATTCCTAGACCTACTCCAATAGGTATTCTCCAGAAGCCCTAGACAATTTGTACATACTGTAAATACCATATAGTTTAGCTTATTTTGTCCACAATTTCCATGACCAATGCTTGGTCTATAATTGCCTTAACCAAATTAAATTAACCCGCAAAAAACCAAAAAAAAAAAAAAAACACAAAACAAAATATAAGGAAAAAAATAATGTCCGTGTATTATAGATTATAAACTTTAGCTGTATGTTAACTTATTTTTTCTCTTTTTTTTTTTATTTTTTCAAATCTTCTCCCAACGCTGGACCTCCGAGCCTCTCTCCTCTTCGCATAAAAAAAGGTAGTTTGTATGAGGCCTTGCTTCGGAACAACCTTGAGAGTTCATCTTTCTAAAATTAAATATCTATCTTTATTCTAAAAGACTTAATTTAGTAAAAGCTGATTGAGAAAAAGCCCCCAGATCATCTAGCAAAATACGAATTACCACATATAAAAGCTTAATCACTTATAATTGACTATGTTCCATTCGCACTATTAGTAATGTATAAAAATAATCAAGATGAGTCCAATAAACCAATAACAAAAAAAGCCAAGAGTCTATATGAACTTGTAAGGCTAGGATTAGCAAGATAGCTTCAAGTAATCAGTTAATAAAAGAAGAAACTAGCAAATATAACAAAGCACCAGAATATGACCAAAGTGCAGCTTGTACTGTCATCTTAGGATAAACAAAATATCCGTAATAGTGACTATAAGAAACTATTGGAACTAATTAGCTTTTTAGTTTTTAAAAAGCGGAGCAATAAAATTTGTCTGATAAAATTCTTTTCAATATGTTCATGTCTGGCTAATAGCTTGTTCCTTGCAAAAAGTTTGATTAGACCAATATGGGAGATACAATGATACGTTGAACAACCGGCTACTTTGTGTAATTGCTACCTTACTATTTCTTCTTTCTTCCCTGAACAATCAAACATTTAAAGATATACCAAACAATATTTTGGCGGTACAAATGATGAAACTTGAGAACTTGAGCTTTGGTATATTTGATATATATTTTTTTTGTACTACATTCCACAATGCTTTTCATACAGACATTAGTAAGATTTGTTCTCCCTTAGACCCTACCTGCTTGTGTGACTAACATTCAATCCTCTTAGTTTGATATTTAAATTTGATCCATAAATGGTTCAGTGAATATATTACAATCTCAAATGAACTTGACGAAGGGACGGACTCAAAATAACAAACTAGCATTGCAAGCTTTAAGCTGTAATATTTTCTTACAGGACCAAGATATCATCTAAGCAAATTTGTTATGGCTCAAACAAAAGTAAGTAAATTGTACGTGACTTGGATTATCAACAATGTTTGTTAAAGCTAGATTTAACTAATTTGAGTAAAAGAATATCAATGGTTGATCAAAATCAGATGTAAAAAAATGGTATAAAATCATGAGAAAATTTAATTTAATTAAACAATCAATTACAGTCTTGACACAAAGCCTGGTAGCCGAAGATAACAATTGAGAATAAATGGCTTTTGTCTTACACGTGAAATAATATTCTTTTAAATATTTTATTTCACAAGAATATTTTCCAATTTTATATATTCTTAACTTTCATTTAATTAGCTTATTTTATTAACTTTAATTTTACTTTTATTTTATTTTATTTTTATTTACTGGTCGTCAGACTAGTGGAAGAATACAGAGAAGGTTTCGGATCAAGATATATCGAATATCCAACTCCATTGTGTAATTGCTACCTAGTAATTTCTTCTTTTTTTCCTGACTTATAATATATAAAAAAAAAAAAAAAAAGAAAAAAAATAAAGATTTTTACCTAACTCACTACATA
Source organism: Brachionus sp. 'Tiscar' (assembly GCA_006352455.1). Classification (NCBI taxonomy): domain Eukaryota; kingdom Metazoa; phylum Rotifera; class Eurotatoria; order Ploima; family Brachionidae; genus Brachionus; species Brachionus sp. 'Tiscar'. The sequence continues at coordinate 2,171 of VANL01001776.1, read as the reverse complement.
TCAAAAAAAATAAAAAATAAATAAAAGCTGTAACACATGTAACAATCTATTCCAAATCATGTCTTCTGAAATTTCATTTATTTAGCTTATTTTACTTTTTTTAATTTTTATCTCATTTTATTAACTTTAATTTTATTTTTATTTTTATTTTTTTTTTTTTTTAATTTATTCTGAAGGAGCTCTAGCTCGGTACAGAAAACAAATAAATAAATAAAATAAATAAGAATCTTTTTAATTAGTCTGCTTTTTTTTTAGTTATAGAATTAATGACGTACTTAAATCACATTCACATTGACTCCAAATTAAGTCTATTAAGTGGGCCTCAGAGTCTTAAACGAATAAAAAAAAGAGAGCTTCAAATCAATCAAGATGGAAAATTAAAAATAAAAAAATTTTTAAAAAAAGGAAGTAAACTTAATGACATAATGTACACAGATTTCCGACTGAAAGCAGATAAATAATTTAGATTTATGAATGTGTAAATGGCTGGAAGTAACCAGGTTGGGGTCCCACAAGATCTTTGAAATGCGGTGAAAAATAAATGTGAGAAATATGCTGATGATACAAAATTATTAAAGATGCAAAAGACAATATTTTACTTCAAAAAGATATATATCATATTTAAAGCTGGTCGCTCACCTTGTCCCTTGATTTAAACATGGAAAAATTCCTAGTAATGCCAAAAATCCAACTTATGATTACACCATTTTTAATAAATATGGAATTAAAAATCTATCTAAAATGACCTTAAATAGGCAAACCAAGTGCAACAAAATAAGCATACCTTTTGTTTGTATATGAGAAAAGAAATGAAAGTGTTTTATTAATTGATAAGTACTTATCGAAATATTTATTAGACTAAATGACAAATAAATTGTCTTAAATTGAAATGGAATGACCTATTCTCCTAAGAAAGTATAAATTTTGAGAGAATAACATCATTTTTAAAATAAATTAACTCTGTAAAATGACAAAAAAGATTAAAAATTATCATTTTAAAAGTAATTTCAATTTTGTGACTGAAATTTAAAACTATTTAGCTATTTATTTATGAACAATTGAGAAAAAATTTCTAAACTTATTTTATTGTGTTCTTTTAAATTGACAAATGTCAAAATAATTCAAAAAAAATTTTCTCAATAACAATGAAAAAATTTTAAAATTTTTTAAAAATTTTTTGCATGAATTGTTTAAAAATGAAAATAAATTCAATTGATCTAAAACAATAAAATTAAAAATTTCAAAAATTCACTTCATAAAATTTAAATCGTTAAGGTTAAGTCTTTTGTATATATATATTTTTTTTTCTCTAAGTTTTATTTTACCCGAGAAAAAAAACAAGTGTCTATGGCAAAATTTATTTAGATATTTGGGAAAAAAAAATTTTTATTTAGTAAAAAAAGTAGTTCGTTTTTTTGGCGGTCAAAGTATTTGTTTTTGACAAAACTAACTTTACATTTTTTCAGAATCAAAAATTCCCCAATAAATGAAAATTAACTAACCTCCTTTAGGCGTTATCTTGTGACCACTCCTAGCAGTCATCCAAAACTTGGCACTCTCTCTCTCTTCATCAAACGGGCTACTCCCACAGGCATAATTAGATGTCGACATTTTTTTTGTCTTATTAAAACTTGAATTGTTTAGCTGATTGGGAATGAGCGAATTGTTGTACAAATAGCAATTTTCGTTCATTAGATAGACCTCGTTGTTCCAGGTGAGGTAAGAACCGCTGGGCTTGGCCGCCGCAAAATCGCTGCCATTCAAATAGACCGGCTCGGCAGTGTCCGTGTACATGGTGGCTATGCTGTTGGCGAAAGCCGGCTCGAGCTTGTTGCCGAAGCGGTCATACCCCCCTGCATCCAGGCCCCCCTGGTAGTCCACAAACACTTCGCTGGCTTCGTACGCCTGGCCCTGGTACTCCGAGCTGCTCTCGGTCTCATAGTAACCTCCCCGCTGACCACTCTCGCCCAAATACACCTCCTCGCTGTACCCGCGTCCAAAATTCTGATTCCACATTTTCAACAATCTTCACAATTTTTTGATAAAAAAATTTTTTTTTTTTTTTTTTTTTGGAGTTAAAAAAAAAAAAAATTAAATATTTTTTTTTTTTATTGTAAAAAAAAAAATGTTAAAAATTAAAAAATTTTTAAAAAAATATTTTTGATTGGAGA